>CAAKHD010003645.1:61637-74913 GCA_901007705.1 Fistularia tabacaria
TCTGTGACTCGCAGACTCGGGGCCTTTGGAAGAGATATGCCAGCCTCCGAACCAAAGGCACCCCGCAGTCGTAAAGCACGGGGATGCGGGGAGGGGGCGGCCATAACGGCGTTTTCTCTGATCCTCTTCCCCCCCCCGAGGGGTCGGGGGGGGGGGGAGCTGCTCCACGCGCAGCGTTGCAAAGTCATTCAATTACTTTCATCAGGTTCTCGGCCCCGGAGCTCCAAAACCGCTGCCAGCGTTCGCTTTCACGTGAACGACGCGGCTTTCCAGCCATTACATGGCGAGGAAGAACAGCGGACGCGACGTTTTTCCCCCCCGACACTTCCAGGAGGTCCTCGGGCGGACAATTTACACGGGTTGTTTTATAAGAAAATAAAAAAAAAAACAATCCTGCATGGAGGTGCTGGAGAACATCTTCTCTGGACAACCTCAATTTTGTCATCTTCTTTAGGTGCAATTTGTGAATAGAAGTCCTACCTGAGATGATATATACATAGATATGACAAATAAAGGAATATTCTCTTCTATTTTAACTGAAATGTGCATTTTGAACCCTTCACGACTCCATCAAACTGATGAATTTTGTGTTTTTTCGTGTCGGTCGTGTTTTTACCGGCTTTGCAAACAACGTCGCTGCACGTCGAGGAGCGAGTCTTCGCACCTCGAGCAGATTTGTCGGAAAATAACACTTCATCTGAAACACGGGGTGACAAATGCTGGATTGGCGATCTGCACCGGTTGGGGACATTGGGCTAGGCTAGGCACCTGTTAGCACGTGAGGGAACCAACCATGTTTGAGTATTTGAGCAGACGCGACCTGGTTGTGTTTGCTGACGCCGACCCGACCGCCGGTCCTGTCACCGTCAGCCAATGGGAAACAATGGGAGGCGCGGAACAGGAAACGGCACCGGGAGACAAAAGCTACCGGAATTAGCGGGAGTTTCTAAACGGAGGCGAACAGCAGAGGAAGGAGATGGCCGACGGAGCCAAACTGGACGACTGCAGAGCAACTGGAGGTTCTTCAACAGTTTACAGGTCTTGAAGCAATCTTTGACTCAAACTTAAGTTTCAAAGATCAGGTCCAGAAAAGACGTAAAATTGTTAAAACTTTGCAAACTTCAGACACACGAGGCCGTCCTTGGCTGGAGAGCCAGCAAAGGTTCACTTGCACTCTGATATTCAGTCACATCAGTTAAGACTTGTTCCACTCGGAGAGCTCTTTCAAGAAAACACCGAAAAACTTCGATTGGAAGATTTTGAGAGCGATCAGAAGTTTCTGGATGTTTGCATTTTTTTTACAGTTCTAAACTGACTCCTCCACCATTCATGGATTTTCCTCTTCTTCTCCTTTGGACTTTTCCCTTCAGGGTCTCCACAGCAGATCCACCTTGTCCATCCAACCCTCTTCTCTGGATGCTCCTCTCTTCATGTCCTCTCTCACTACCTCCATACATCTTCTCTCTGGTCTTCATCTAGACCTCCAATTCCAATATCTTCACTCTCCCTCCTCTGTCCATGACCCAACCATCTCTGACCTTCTCTCCAAAACATCTAGCATGTCATTCCTGATCCTCTCCATCCTGGTCACTCCCAAAGAGAACCTCCACATCTTCATCTCTGCCACCTCCAGCTCTGCCTCCTGTCTTTTCTCCAAACCATCCATCATCTCTGCTCTCACCGCTGTCTCCTCCACCTTTCCTTTCCTTCTGGCTGATGTTCTTCTATCTCATAGAACCCCTGACACTTTTCTCCACCCATTCCAACCTGCTGGAACCCCTTTCTTCACCTCTTCTCCACACTCTGCGTTGCTCTGGACTGTTGACACTCCATACTTGAAATCCTCCACCTTCTTGATCTCCACTCCCTGTAGCCTCACCTCTCATTCACACAAATTCCTCTCCTTTCCAGAGCAAACCTCCACCTCTCGAGATGTTCCTCCACCTGTTCCCTGCTCTCACTACAGATCACAATGTCATCTGCAAACATCATGGTCCATGGAGATTCCTGTCTAACCTCATCTGTCAGCCTGTCCATCACCACTGCAAACAAGAAGGGGCTCAGAGCTGCTGCCTGATGAAGTCCCACCTCCACCTTGAACTTCTCTGTCACGCCGACAGCACACCTCACCACTGTCTCACAACCAGCATACATGTCCTGCACCAGTCATAACATACTTCTCAGCTACTCCAGACGTCCTCATACAAAACCAGAGTTCTTCTCTCGGCACCCAACCACCATTAATGGATTTTATATGAAGAAAATAAAAACAATACGGGGGTTAGAACCAGAGCTCTAACCAGGGGAGACTGCAGTGTGCAAAGGCGCAGGGCTAAATTCAGCCAAACGTGCCGTCCATCAGAAGCACAACACTATGGGATACTCTGCCGGAGCACAAACCAAGCTGTGGGAGCTTCCTCACATTTAAAGGGGTCCTTAGAAATTGGTTGAAATCCTACCAGTCGTGCTCCCATTGACGAACGTTTGTTTTTCCTTGGAGTGTCTCTTGTTATCGTTTCACTAATGTTGTCTTATTGTGTGTGTTTGTTTTTTCTACCTGCCGGAGGACAATGGATGCAGTTTAGCCGTTGTGCTAATTCCAGCATATTTATGTGGAAGCTGTTGGCCGACACTGATTAAAATGTACTGTCCTAACCTCAATAAATAAACTAAACTAACAGAGGAAAGAGAAGAGCGCTACGCTAACAACGAACGCCCGGTCGTCGGCCATGTTTATTTACGGTCTCCGGTCGTCTTGAAGAAATCCGCTGAAACCGGCCGTCGTGCGTGAACTCCAAGTCTGTCCGGCATCATCTACAACGATGACAGAAGCCCCCCCGCCCCAGCTTTGGGAACGAGGATTTGAGGAGGGAAGAAGACAAGCGAGGAGGACACCCCCCCCCCGTCACATCTCGAGTCGTCGCCGTGGAAAGAGCTAACGTTGCGGCTCTGAAACTCGCTAATCCCGCCGTATCCGGTCCCTCGGAGTGATCAAAGAGCATATTAACCGCCGGGAACCGTCAAACCGCTCGATCTCTTTAAGCGGCAGAAGAAGCTGGAGACGTTTGACTTCCACTTCCTTTATGCATCACAAACTCCATGCCCCCCCCCCCCCTCGCCAGACAGAGGATTAGCTTCCCTCTGCCCATGAAATTGAGCAAGCAGGGTGACGGAGGGTCCCGCTGTACGTCTGGCGGGAAAGTGGAAGAGATTACACGTCACAGACGACAAGGAACTCGGCTAAAGAGCGTCACGGCGGGAGAAACGACGTCCTGCAGACTCTGCATGGGCTTTCAACTGTACGCCTTTGCTAGCGGCACAGCAATTAGCGCCCCGGCCTCACAGCGAGGGGAGGATGAACGGAAGAATCCTTGCAAGCAGTCAGAGCGTTGACTCCATGCGGCGCCTCGGTTTGTTTCCGAGTTCTGCGCTTTACTTGTGATCAAAGGTGGCAGCTCAAATAAAAACAGGTATTTCATATTTACGATGTTTATCTTGATCTTTAAATGCTACCTGAAGGGCTCCAAAATTCCCCGGCAAACATTACGATGTACTTCCCCGCTTGTAATTTGCAAACCCAGCGAGATGGAAAGCGCAGTATTCCAGCCATCAGTTGTTTTTATGGTCATTTTTAATCTTTTTTTGAAAAATCGATCCCATTGCAGCGGGCTCTCATTCATTCTCTCAGAATGCAATAAAAATACAGGTTACATTCAATTAAGTCATATTTTTCCTCCTCTGCCCCCCCCCCCCCCCCCCCCGCCACCCCCCCAGGGGTCGGGAACCTTTTCGACTGAGAGAGCCGTGAACGCCACATATTTTAAAACAGACTTCTGAGAGAGCCGCGTCGCATTTAACATGAAATAGAAGTGTGTGAACTTCCAGAGCAACACTATTGACGAGCAAAAGGTCTCTTCATTTGCTCTTCAACGGTGTTCGACTGGACTTGAAGAAGAAGAAATCAAACCAGCGTGAACGGGACTTCCGGTGCCTGGTGGTTTCACCGCTGGCTTTGTGGAAGGTGATGAGGTGAAGCTTCATTCATCCATCCGGGAATGGATCTCCGTTCCTCACTCGTGCTAAAGAAGCAGCGATGCTAGCTGCTGACCGGTTAGCACATCGTAGCTCTCGGCGTGCTTCCTGGCAGCCGCATCGTCCAATCAGAATAAGAGTTCAGAAGTCCATCCGTCCGCAACCCTGAACAGGTGCAATTTCAAATTAAATCAAGTGGAATTATTGAGGACTGGTCGTGTGAAGCGATGTCAGCGAAGACTTCTCTCCCGGCCAGATGCAACATGGGAGGAGCCGCCGGTTCCCGACCTCTGGTTTAAAGAACCGCGCTCTCCTTTCCACTTCCCCTCGAGGTGCCGCACCTTCGTTTCGGGTGGAAGTGCGACGTCGCAGGATTCCTTTCACGGCCGCCGGGAGAAGCGAGACCGAGAACCGGGAAACGTGTAATAATTACGCCTGACAAGCTTTCATCCACAACTGAAGAGGGAACATATGGGGGATTACCATTGCCTCGCGGTCGCCGTGGCAACTTGCGGCTGATTAATGCGGTGGGGGGGGTTAAATGAGATGAAGATGAAAGATGGCGGGCTCGCCGGCGTGGATGTTTTCGTTCCGTCGCCCGGAGGTCTCCGTGCAATGGCCGGTGTCGGTTTCTCACAAACGCCGAGGGGGGAGAGCGAGGAGCGAAGCCTCCGCGGGAAACCGCCGCTGTGATTTGTGGCGTTCTTGACAGCCGTCGCTCTCAAAGGCCGCCGGGGCCGAGAGACGCACGCGAGCAAAGCAGCGCCGCACTGGAAACGCGTCCTCATTTGTGTACGAGGGAGCAGAGATGGCGGCGAAACCGGAGCGGAAGGAACGCAAGACACAGATTAGCAGAGCAAACTAACAGAACGGTGGAAATCCTGGCGGCTCTGCAACTTCACCAAAGCTCAACGACGACTTCATAATCTCAAACGGCCACATGCTACGCTAACAGTGAAAATGTAACTAGATGTCAAATAAATATCACGACTCCCTCATGTTGACTGAATTGATGACTCCTTCAGTTTGATTAGATGGGAAACAAAGGTTTACTCGTTGCTCTGTTACAACGAATCCTTGAGTGATTTCTCCAGCCTCAGTCAAGCTAGCTGTCACGGCTGCGGGGTTTTTGGATGCTGCTTTCGTGAACATGAAGGATTTGTTTTTCCTGGAAGGCTGACATTATCATACTTAGCATGTTTGGTGTCAAATTGGACTCTTTGCTTCTTAACACAAAAGAAAAAATGTTTTTTTCTGCCGGACGCACAAACGTACTCGCCTTCCCGTCTTTCTGGAATCAGCTTCTCTTCCTGGACATTTAGGCATCATTTGTATTTCTCAGTTCCACCGCTTGAAAATGGCACTGATGTGGATCTTCTGAGACCCGGGAACGTGATCGGCATGAATTATGGGAAATGTAGTTTATGGTCAATGCCCGCCTTTGACTCATTCAAAGATGTTCTCGTGGGCCACAGAAAAAGATGCAGCGGGCCACATTTGGCCCGCAGGCCTTGAGTTTGACTCACGTGGTTTAGATGATGGATGAATGACTGGTTCTTTTCTGGCTGCAGCCACTTTTTCCTAATTAACCAAAACCAAAGCCCGACTCCTGCGCTTCCACTTGATTTGTCTTTGGGGATCCCAGAGACAAAGTGTTTTTGGAGGGGAAGTCAAATTTCCTTTTTAACCTTCCCGCAGCAGAATTTCGGAAGCGCTTGTCTGCCTTTTTCATCTCCACTGTCGCTACGACGACAGAAAAGTTTGGAAACGCTGCTGATGGCTTGGAGACGTTCCAGAGGGACCTCCTTGCTCGCGGCAGATGATCTGCTCTTCTCGATTTTTCCAAAAGTTCGCCGGAACGGGAGTTGGACGGGGTTCCCGTCCGAGAGCGAAGCGTCACGACGAGTTTGCCGCGGTGACGGAGGAGCCCCGTCAGTGTCGCTTCCTCCACGCAGCAACCTGGAGAAACCACAGGAGCCGCACCTGGAGAGCTTCCATTTCAAGAGCTAAAAGACCCTTTTCATGACAAAATACTCGCCTCCCTCCCCCGTCAGACCCACGCAGCTTCACATGTTCCCGGAGAGTCGGGGATCAAGCGCTGAGATTCTGACAGTTTGTCAGACGTCGGCCTCTCCGGATGATCCTCGCCGGCCAACGGGGAACTTCATTTTTAAATTTGCTGTCGGTTTATCATCTCCATGGGAGGAAGCGTGAAAGAACTTCCTGCCCAAAAGACTCTCTTTAACGCCCAGATCTTTTGCAAAGAGTGTTTTTGGCCGGCGATGTGAAGGAAAGAAAACCTTCAGGACGAAATCAAGTCAGCTTTCACACCCAAGCAAGACCTTTCTCGTCTCTGTGGCCGACTGGTTGCATCGCAGTCCAGCGTGCCAGCGTGACTCCTCCAGGTGCTCTGGAGGGTGCGGTCAGTGTGGAGGAGCACAAGTGTTCCCGCTGGCAGGGTGACGGACGGAAGGCTGAAGGTCTCTGGAGGTCGTTTGAAGCCCTGCAGATGTCGGCTGGCTCTCGGAAATGAACGTTTTGCACGGGAGAGCGGAAAAAGATGGCGGCGCCTTCTGGGCAGAGGCCAAAGGGCGTTTCAAGGGAGGAAATTCAAGTCCAGTTGCCACGGCTGGAGGGGAAACACCAGGACCCGGAGGACTGAGGACCTCCAGACATGGCGTGGCGTCGATCCCCCGCTGCCGCCTCCTCCCTCGTCAGAGGGCCGTCTTTTGCACCTCCTCGCAAAGTACCGGAGTCACCACAGGGAAGAAGTTCTTCTCAGTTTCATCCTCATGTTGACGTAGTGGGTGGATTTTAGAAGCTTGGATAATGTGCTGGTGCTTCCTCCGCACAGCGAGAAGGTCCCGTTCCTTCTGCGTGGAGTCTCCATGTTGTCCACATGGTTGGAGGTCTCCGGAGGCGGTCCGGTGATGGACGGGTCCAGGACGACTCCGGGTCGATACGAGAGACGTGATCCGCCGTCTCTCTGTTTGCCCCGAATCTCCCAGACATCTAATCTGAGAAGAGCTTCATCCCCACGAGAGAAGCTGCCGGAAACCGAACGATTCTCCAGAGCCGTCCATCGGCTCCTCACGGGATTTCTCCGAATCCGGAGGACCTTCTCCGCCGTGGAGCCGCCTCTCGTTGACGGGGCTCAGGCGGTGGGGCGGGCGTCCCTCCGGGCGGGAGGTCGGCGGGTCCTCCGTCCCCGGCAGGACCCCGAACCTCCCGCCAGGACCTCCCGATGGCCCGGTTAGCGCCTGATTTACGAGGGCTGTTTTGTTTCTTTTTGGACCCGAGTCCGTCCTCCGCTGCAACGTCCTGTTAAGATTCCTGTCTAGCTGGTGTCCAAATCTTCCTGTCGCTTCTGAAATTCAACGACAAGAAGACTTCACCACAACCTGGACGACTGACAACCTCCAGACGTTTCAGTCTAACGTTCGGCAGCTTCAGTCACCTCCGGACCCCCGGGAGGAGGCGTCAAACTCAAGGCCCGCGGGCCAAATGTGGCCCGGACACGTCATTTTATTTGGCCCACTGGAAGATCTTAAAAATAAATGAAACCTGAAACTACATTTCCCACAATTCATGCCGATCAAGTTTCCCGGACGTCGGGTCTCAGAAGATCCACATCAGTGCCATTTTCAAGCGGTGGAACTGAGAAATACAAATGATGCCTAAATGTCCAGGAAGAGAAGCTGATTCCAGAAAGACGGGAAGGCGAGTACGTTTGTGCGTCCGGCAGAAAAAACGTTTTTTCTTTTGTGTTAAGAAGCAAAGAGTCCATTTTGACACCAAACAAGCTAAGTATGCTAATGTTAGCCTTCCAGGAAAAACAAATCCTTCATGTTCACGAAAGCAGCATCCAAAAACCCCGCAGCCGTGACAGCTAGCTTGACTGAGGCTGGAGAAATCACTCAAGGATTCGTTGTAACAGAGCAACGAGTAAACCTTTGTTTCCCATCTATTGAAACTGACGGAGTTATAAATTCAGAGCTTCTTAACTTGGACTCGTTACATTTATTTTACATTAGTCCTGTTAGCGTTCCATGAGGGCAACCGTTGTGCTGATGTGGCCCCTCGGCGGAAGCGAGTTCGACACCCCTGATCTGAAGCGGTCGCCCTGCACTCCAAAGGTCACATATGGAAACCTACAAGATACATGACTGAAAGCCTCTGCAACTAAAACAAGGTTCTCAGGGAGACGCTCATGCTGGGAAACGGAACCAGGACCGGGTGAAGGCCTCATCTGAACCAGGAGGTCAGTCAAAATATTCTGACCCATGAGTGAAGTTGATGTTCAGAACCACCGGCAGACTTTCCTGTGCTTGTTGAACACGTTTCAGTTTGACACCAAACAGAATTAGAAGGTCGCGGTTGTTCCGGCGGGTTCTTCGCCCAGCTCCCGTCCAACCCGTCTCCTTGGATCCAGGCGTGCGGCCGTGAAGCCGGGCCGTAAACACGAAGGCGATGAGGTCATGCGGCAAAACGGCCGAGCGGAGCTCGTTCGTCCACAAAAGGAAACGTTACCGTTAAGAACAAAAACAAAACATCGCCGCCGCTTCTGGCTGCATCCGCCATGTTATCATTTCAATAGTCTGAACTATTTTAAGTGCTGCACTTGAGCTCAAATGGTCTGCAGAAACATCTCACATCCTGCATACCATCTGCCCCCCCAGCCCACCACGACCATTAGCCGGCCAGATAAGCAGGCAGGCCTTTATCTTGTAATTGTTAGCAGCATGAAGTCAAGAGTCCTAGATTTCACCAAGACGCCGGGGGGGCGGGGGGGGTCTGCTCCGCCGCCATCAGAGCACGAGCGATGAGCGTCCATCTCCTCGATGAACCTCAGCCCGCGTGGAGCGGACCGTCCGAAAGACAGCGAACGAGTCCGTCCAGTAAAAACCTTTGCGCGGGGGGGGAACAGGAAGTCAATAAAACCGTGTCAGGGTGACATTTTTACCGCGTTCGTAAAGCGGCAGGTCCACGATGTGCCGGGAGTTTCTGCTGGTTCTCTCAGCCGTACCAGCAATAAGGAAGGCATTTTAGCGGGAGAATTTATATTGAAAAAAAATTACATTAAAAAAAAAAAAAAAAAAGCAGATCCGGTGCCCAGTGAGGGACGGGTGTTGGATAAAAAAATAAAAAAAAATAAAAAAATCCACACACACCAAGCGTGCAACAAAAATTTTAAAGAGTTAAATTTGATAAAATCACCAGAAGTTTCAAACACAACTGTTCTTCCTCAGATGCTGATCTCAATGTTCCAACCTATTTTTATCGTGCCGTTTTAAAGGGAATGATCGCGTCACTCCTTCTTTTTGGGCCTCCTCTCACGTTAGATGTATAACTTCCTTTTCACTGTAAACCAGGCCTGAAGATAACACTCTGGATATGTACGTAGAACTGAACATCGACGATCAGACAGTCGAAGTCACGCTTTCTACAGGGGAGGACGAATTAGAGAGCAAACCGAACATGGCAAAGACCAGCCACAAAAAAATAGAATTGATAATTATCTGAGGAAGAGCATTTGTTCAAAACATCATGAGATTTAAAAAAATAAAAATAAAAAATCTGTTCTTTGTAAAATGAATTCATTTTCGAAGCCCTCGCGTGCAGGTTTTTTGTTTCAACTCATTAGTCAGTGATTTTCGCCGGGACACATCGATCACGTGGAAGTGGGGTTTTTGAAACAGTTTTTGCCGGAACTGCGAAATATTCTTGATTTGTTTCGCACATTTTCCCCCAAAAACTGGTCCAATAGCAGCGCGGCAGCAGATGGCGGCGACCCACCGCCGGCCTCCGGCTCGATGAGCTTTGCTCATTAGCTCCCCGGACGCCGGCTCTCGGCGCCTCGTGGCGAACGGAGTTCTCCGCGCCGGCCCTCCTGCAGCCGCTTGGAATATTAAAAAAAAAAAAAAAATCAAATCAGAAAAATAAAATGCAATTTGGCTTTTCTTTAATAGGAGATGTTGCTCAAAAGGCGGCGCAGCAGTGGGATCCCAGTAATCCGGTTAGGTGTCTCTGGAGGGCGGCTGTCTGCAGGCTGGGAGGAAAACCGGAGACCAACACCGAGTTGGAAAGAAGACCAACGCAGGAAAGGCCGTGGTTTCAGTACCTTGCAGGTGTCGACAGGATTCTGGTCTTTTTTTTGGCCCAACAAAGATAATCCCTTCCATTAAATGGTCATAAAACTGCAGCGAGTTCCTCTGCAGACTCACGAAATAAAAGACAGCCTTCGTTATTTCCATTAAGACACAAATCACTGATCGGTGGCAGCTCAAATAATGAGAAACACCGGAAAGATGGAAGCGCCAGCTGCCGGGAAACACCGACCCACACAGAACGAGCTTCAAAATGATGCAACAGTTTCAATATTTCAGTTCCGTCCTTAAAGACACCAGGACGTCCATTCAAAAAAAAACTTTCAGACTTAAGCAAAAGCGTTAATGAGGAAAAACCTCTTTAAGAATGAAGAAATGAACATTTCCCCAGTGCGGGACGGAGAAAGGCATGTTCTCCGCCGATCTGACCGACGGACCTTCGGCCGACCGGACGATCGAAGCTGAAGAGCAGCCTCAGATATGAAAGTCACGATGAAGAGCAGAGCAGAACACCAGCAGGTCACTGCAAGCAGGACGGACGAAAAGGAGAGTCAGCGCGCGACATATTTAACGGAACCGGGAACCAGGACTTTGCATTTGAGCAAAGACAGAAACGTGAATCTTGTTTAAAGCCGGAAACAAACCCAGTTTCACACACACACACACACACACACACACACACACACACACACACTCGAGTGTGTGTTTTTCTACTTGCAGGGTTCAGCCTGGCGACGGATTGCAGTTTCTCTGCACAGAAACAAAGGTCACGCCTGCCCTCCAGATTCCTCCCTGGATCTCCGGACACCTGGGGCAGAAGCAGCTTCCTCACAGGGACACATCTTCACCAGCGACGCTCTGTCAACGCTTCCATTGTGCATTTAAAAACACAATAATGCGGTGAACTCCGAAGGGTTCGTACGAAATCCGCCTCACGAGGTTTGCCGAGCGTCGCTCCCGCGGCTCCAGCAGGGTGACGAGCTCATCCGCCGTCAGATTCAGGAGCTCCGTTGGCACGACGGCGTCCCTCCCGCCTGCAGACGCCCACATTTACAATGTCGACTTTATTAATCCCCCTGGCTGCCGTCTACCAGCGCCAGGGGGGCAGTCAGGGGTTCAGCGTCCTGCTCAACAACCTGCCACGGGCGAGGACAGGCCTCGGCCACCGCAACGTGCTCAAAGAGCCATGTTGGACCAAAAGAAAACAAATCTGTGAGGAGCCGCATTTGAAGGCAACACAAACTGCAAGCGTGTGTTAGCTGGATCAGCCTGCGATCAAAATGACTGAGTAGAGTCTGGTTTTGAAGTCTGAAAAAAGGTGCTCTGATATTCTGACTGATGGATGAATCCTTCATGTCGTCACCGTCCCTGAACGCTTTTCCACGCTTTATCTCGCGGGTTGCAACAAAACCTGCAGCAGTCGTGGAGTTTGGAGATCCAGTCCACTCCTTAAATCTACCTTCGCGCTCTTCTAATTTCTCCAGAAGTACTGCAATCGCACTTTTTCGCTCACTCCCAACTGGGTGGTCGGCTGCATATTTAGCATGCCTTTCCCGGAAATGTCTTTCCAAATGACTCTTTTTGTAGTTTGACAACTTCTCAATACAAAGCAAACATGCAAGCAATCCTTCGCATTGGCAATGAAAGAAAATGATTGGGTCCATTCTTCCTTGAATCCTCTGTTCACATCAGCTATCTTTCCCTTTTTCCCTTGTGGATCCTTCACACACCCGCCGGTTTGTTTACGACAGCCGCCTGCCCGGCACGGCGCCGCGCTGAAACAAATCTTCGTTAACAGAAATGTTGAAATTTAATATTTATTATGCACATTTTTAAAAATGTTTGTCCTCCTACAGAAGCCACATTGAAACAGAAAATATATCTTATCTTATCTTTTATCCCCCCGTCCATTTTTGAAGAGGCTCCAGGGAGCCACTAGGGGGCGCTGAGGAGCGGCGGGTTGCCGGCCCCTGGAGGAGCGTGGAAATGAACCAGGAAGGTCTGGTTCCACAGAAGATCTGTCCACCTCCTCTCTCCATCTCCGCGACCTGAGCGCGCAAATTTAGCTTTAGCGACCGCGGCGACTCTTTCTAGAGCAAAGGTGAAAACGTGTGAGGGCCGACCAGCCCGACAGTCCTTCAACCATCAAAAGATCATGAGCCATTTCATGAAATCTCTTGCAAATGTCAGTTTTCACGTCTTCACACCAATCGAAAGTTTCACTAAATCACCATCTTTCAGATTTGACGACCTCATGAGAAAAGGAAAAAACCTCAAACATATCGAGGTTCATTTGAAACATTGCATCTTCATGATTAAAAGCTCACGATGAAGATCTAAATTCAAACCTGTACAGGAACATGATATAGAATCTCTTTTTGTCGTGTTTCATCCTGTGGTCAACACGCAGACGTTGGACACGCCTGTTCTCGAGGAACACGTCTGGTTTGAGAACCACAGCAAACAACGAAACACGGCCACGTGGAGAAGACGAAGCAGGAAGGGGGTTCATTACCTGGTGAAGGTCGGAAGCTCAGGCAGGAGAACCATCTGGACCCTCTGACCCCCCTGGTGTCTTCATACCGGCCCTGATCGCAGGTGACTGGGAGTCTGGAGCTTCGGTATCTTCTCGTTCCTCCAACTTGGACACCATGAATGTACCTGATGCGTACATTAGAGAAAGTGTGCAAGCTGTGGAAATCATGCAGAGGCATCCATTCACGCACCGGTCCGGACATTTCAGGGTTCCAGGTGAAGCTCCTGCAGGTGTTTGGACTGCAGGAGGAACCCGGAGGAACCCCACGCAGACACGGGGAGGGGGGAGAACATGGAGCCCCAGCACAGAACGTTGGAATCCAACCGGGAACCTTCTCGCCGTAGGACGGAAGCGCTAACGGCTGGCGTGGTCGCTCCACTGCAGGACTCTAGTGGAGACGAGGTCTTCCAGCCGAAGGTCCTCTCCAGGATCAGAGCAGAAGTCATCCCTCCGCGGACGGAATCAGCCGTCGGATTATTTCGATCCGGCTCACGGCGAGTTCAGCCGCGGAGCTGGAGGCCGCGAGCCGTTCCGTCCGACCGACCCCCCCCCCCCCTCCCCCCCCCCCTTGTCTCGCTACACTCACAACGGTCCTAGGTGG
>CAAKHD010003645.1:92952-104622 GCA_901007705.1 Fistularia tabacaria
ACACACACACACACACACACACACACACACACACACGCACACACACACGCACACACACGCACACACACACACAACTCCAAGATGACAGTAACTCGTCATACACGTTTGACAATGTCAGCTAAGGGCCTCCAGACATCAACCGTTGTGTTTCAAATGGAGAATGTGTTCACATCACGTACGAACAAAACAACTCACCTTGAAAATAATGAAAAGGCGGGAGGAGACAAGATTTGTGCGGGTTGACGACACAGTCGCATTTGAACAGGATCCAACGGTAATCATACAACTAGGGCCACCTTCATTTCCTAAAAATGCTAGTGATACAATGGACAGGTTGGATTCAATCTTGCAGCTCTGCCTGCCTCTCAAAATGCTATCAGTCAAAACGTACTTTTAATCCCACAGTTTGGACCAGGGGAACCGTCTATGCACGTCTCTTCTCCTGTCCGACCCTTCTCATCGAGCCTGTCGACGCGTAGGATACATTCTTGCACCGTCCAAAATACAGATGAAAATCTCACATTCCCAAACGTGCTAACGAAAGCGAGGTGGTTTGTTTTGTTCACGCACGATGTGAACACAACGTAAAGCTGGAGATGATTCTCGGGAGAGCCTGCGCAGGGACAGCTGTGCACTGACTGCCGGGGTAACCCGTGGAGCAGGGCCGAAAAAGGCAACATCACAAGTAATGTATAAAGTGTGCAGAGAACCATTAACTTCCCTTCAAACCGTAGGAGCTACACCTTCACTGACAAGAGGCAGTGAATTCTGATGACGTAGACAAACGACGCAGGAGAAACACCAGGAGGCCGTCACATGAAGGAATCGCTAAAAGCAAGTCCGCAGCCGAGGTGCGACATGAAAAAGGAAATTATTTGTGGAGGAGCAGCTGCAGAAACGACCCCACCCCGCCCAGAATTGCGGTAACCCTGACAACCAAACTCCCGATACGAACGGCAAAACCAACCCAGACATAGCAGAGAAAGTGAGATGAAGGTTGTAGAGTGTGAGGGACTGTGTAAAATGTTGTGCAGTTGGGACATCTGGAGGACAGCGTGGACGCAGCAGACAGTCTAGATCCGAGACCCGGGGAAAAGGAGGATGAGGATGACGAGGTATATGAGGCTGCTGGGTCCAACCGCTCCTCACGCTCACGCACACTCCATTCTCAGTCCATCTTCTCCTTGTGAACCAGTTTGGGCGCGTCAACAAAGTCCTGGCCGTTAAACAGGATGATGGTGGCTGTAATTGCGCTGGCAGCCCCCCAGAACATCACATAAGCCAGGGTCTCCGTCCAAGTGTCACCTGGAAATCCAGAAAGACTCAGTTGCAGGACGTGATGCGATTAGAGGAACGAATGAGCGCCACTTGGAAAAAAATCAATACTGCGCATCCAGGAAATGTAATCACATCCGATGCCGACATAAAGTTAGTAGATTATTGGCCTCTCGAAACACCGAAGGGGAAAACCTGTCGAAGCCACTTCGTGAAATTCTGTCGCATTACGTGGCGACATTACATAATGTGGTTCTTCTGTTACATTGTTGTAAGGTTACTCTACTGTTATTTTCATTGTGTTTGTTGTAAGGTCATCTTATTGTGACACTTCATTGTCGTTATTTTTAGGTTACCTTAATATTATGTTACATTGCTGCTTTGAGGCTTCCTTACTTTAGGCTACACTATTGTTAGGTTACCTTATTACGTGACATTTTTTTGTTTGTTTTAAGGTTACCTCATTGTTATGCTACATAGTTGTTAGGCTACCTTACTGCTATGCTACACTGTTGTTGTTAGGCTACCTTATTGCTATGCTACATTGTTGTTGTTAAGTAACATTGATGTTACATTACATCGTTTTCGTTGTTAGGTTACCTTATTGCTATGCTAAATTGATGTTATTGTTAGGCTACCTTATTGTTATGCAACACTGTTGTTAGGTTACCTTATTGCTATGCTACATTGTTGTTGTTAAGTAACATTATTGTTACATTCCATTGTTTTTGTTGTTAGGTTACCTTATTGCTGTGCTACATTGATGTTATTGTTCGGTTACCTTATTGTTATGCTACACTGTTGTTGTTCGGTTACCTTTTTGCTCTGCTACATTGATGTTGTTGGGTTACTTTATTGTTATGTCACATTGATGTTACAATGCAATCCCATCCTGCCTTGTTGTGTGATGTTGTTATCTGTTATGTTTCAAGGCACTATTACACCACAATGTACCTATGTTGCGTTTTAACTGAACAACATGATGTTAGTCATTTTAATGCAAAGTTATCATTCTCACTGTTTTTGCAGTACATTATCATGTAAGGTTACGACACTGTTACTGCATTAACTAGGTTCTAGTTAATGCAAAATAGAAAGATCTGCTGATATGTGGAGGACTTACCAGCCATGAGAAGACACACAATGCACATTGAAAAAGCTACAACCATGATGATGGGCAGCTGCAAAACACAACCAAATTCACACATTAGTGTCCGGCTCCCTTCTGCTCCTGATTCAAACAAAAGAAGACACCACTGCACTGACCGTGAGAAACTTCCAGTCCTTCTGCACGCGGAGAGGACTGGACGACTCGGTCTCGTCTACAGTGAAGTTGCCCAGAAACAGGTCGATGGAGTCCTGAATTTGCCACACAAACCAAAGGATTGTCAATGATGTGCTTTCAGTCAGACGATCCGTCAGAGAATGGCCACGCTGACCCGAGCCGTGGATCTCTACTTTGTTGTGTTTACAGCTACTCACGTCATGTAGCGCTGGAAAAATGTTCAGTTTGTCCAAACAGTTCCAGCTCAGCGTTAAGTTGAATTTAAATACACGTAGAAGCCTCCCTCCTGCATTTATTTCTTTAATTTTTATTTTATTATACTTTATTAATCCCTTGCTGGAAATTCCTCTTTGCATTGGACTCATCATGGATGTACCATGAGCAGTTGGCAGCCATCTAGCAGCGCCAGGAGAGCACTTAGGGGTTTCAGTGTCGTACTCAACAACTCTCAGACTGGTGAGGAGGAGCCGGGAATCAAACCAGGAATTAAATAAATTCAATCTGATACAAAAAAAACCCTGAGGATACCAAAAAAAACTCATGAAAATAATCTGAAATAATGGGATGATGTTATTTCCTTTTAATAATTTTGTAACTGCTCACAGAGTCCTTGCCAATGTTTTTTTTTAATCCAATTTCTTGCTTTATCTTCGTTGCTTTGGTGTTTTTATTTTTTTACTCAATTCCTCCCGAGTATTTCCAATTATCGGTACATTCCCTCGCCCCCGTTTCAGAGACGTCGTACTTGTCTGAAGCCATCGGAGAAGTTGTTTTTGTAGTAGCGGATCATGGAGTTCCAGCCGTCCATCAGCAACCCCCAGCGGGTCCTCTTCCCCGTCCTGGTCGACAATCAGAGAGGCTTCCGTTAGGAAAGCAGGCCGAATTTAAAGACGACGACGACGACGACGGTGATTCCCCCCGGGAAACGACACGGGTCAGTGAGCTGATGTGACGGCGTGACGTGTCTTTGTACCTTGTGAAGTCTGTTTTCAAAGCTCCGGTTCCTGCGTACTGCACAGCACATGCATTGGCATTGTCAGCCCATGCTGGTTAGACACACACACACACACACAAAGGAGTTAGCGCACGCGCTCACACCAACACGCTCCCAGGCTACAGTTGTCTCCGGTTCGAATGGCCCGGCATTGGGAGGCGTTACCGTTTTTGTAGATCTTCTCGAAGTCGGCCTGCTCCTCCATCCTCTGGCCCGCGTTCAGAACCCCCATCCTCTGACGACACATTGGCAGAAAGGCAGCAGTCAGCGCGCAATATTTCGTGTTTCGAGCAAGAATGGATGACGATTGTCGTCTTTTTAGAAGTATGCCAAGGCTGAGTCTGGGGGAAACGTCTGTTAAGACGAGACTTGGAGGTTCCCGTTCGACTGAAAACCTGCTGGCGTTCTGCACATTTCCTGCTTCCAGCGAGTCCTCCTACGCATCCTCAACTTTACAAACAAATGATCTCGTGCAGCTCTTTCCAACTTGCCGGCGGACTGAAAATCCTGCGTTTTTTCACCTGGCTCACCTCAACAGCTCAACGGACGGGCACCTTTTCTAGACTCCCTACATCCCACTGATACCGCTGCCTCTTCCTCCGTGGTCCTTAAGTTCTAGGAAGGGGGGGGAACGGATTTAACATCTACCAAACGTAGATGACTAAAACACGCGTTAGTGTGACACATCTTCTTGTCTGAGAGTTAAAACGAACGCGGAAAATCTGAAATATCCTGTAAATAGCACTGTTTCTCATTAACAACGTCGTCTCAGCACAATAAGGACATTTTGGTCCGTGACGTGAAGAGAAGTCACGGCTGATACTCGAGTATCGACTCGATCCGCTTGTGACCGCCTCTGTCTAGACGTCTCCGGGCGAGGACGAGCGCTGACCTGGAGCTGGGACTGCAGGGAGCGTCGGGCCAGAAGGCTCTGGATGACGTTGGTCCGATCCAGGCAGTCCATGCAGTTGCTGCGGAAAACCCCCCTCTGCTGCACCAGCGTTTTCCCGTCCGAGTTGACCATGAAATAACTGCCGACAGAGATCACCCTCAAGACGTGTCCTCCGCCACCTCCTCATCCTGCCGCCGCTCGGGCGGGTACCTGTACTCGTCCTGCGTCTCCGCCACCGCGTCCACCAGGATCTGGAGGCGATCCCACCTCATGTGGCTGCACTCTTTGTGGAAGTCGAAGGCGATGTAACTGAGGACGGAGGAGACAAGGGGACCGTCAGGGCCGACCTTACAGTCTCCATAGACGGAGAGATACTTCAACTGCTGTCTCAGTTCAAGTTTCTTGGAATCAAATCGAACCTTCAAGAAACATAAAAAAATGTTGTCAACGCCATAAAGTTTAACCTCCAAAACTTTACACAAATCAGGGTTTTCATCTCCACCACGGCTGCCAAATCTTTTCTTCACCGTATGATCCTCTCTCACATGGAGTACTGTTTTATTCATTTGTCACAGGAACAGCGCTTATTAATCAACATATCACATGTAAATTAGCCAAAAGGCTATTTTTCATCTGTTCATTTGCTGGCATCACTGCACTAAAACCCATGAAACAGCTGTGTAAAAAAAGCCATCAAGGCTTTTGCCCCCCAAAAAACCTCACCATTGTCCCGTTTTTCGAGAAACATCATCTTTGGAGTTTTGAAAACTTCAGAATTTTTAAACATTCTTGCCTCGTCTGCAAGTTTATCAGACAAAGAGCCAGTCGAGGCGACTGCGAGGCACCATTCAGACGTACCACCACTGGACAAAATACCATCTCTGCAAAACGGTGCACGACTTGGAATAGTCTCCCGAGAGTCCTCCACCTTCATAGCTTTTAGAAAAAAAGAGTTTAAAAAATGGTTGAAATCTGATCAAACGTGATCATTTGTAGGCTTGATATGCTGAATACTGAGGAGGTTTTTACATTGTCTGTAAGTAGTGGATACATTCTGTCCATGGTTTCCACCCGGGAACGGGATCGACTGAATAAAGGGTTGAAAAAAAATCTGCACACCAGGAGTGCTCCTAAAAAGAAAGCTAATTTATTTTACATAGAGTACAGAAAATGTATGATATTATTTCATAATAAAATACATGTATGAACGTTTTGAGCCAAAATACGCTCTTCTTCAGATGCTCACTAAAATATGGTGAACAAACATGGACATTTTTTAAAGGGAATGATGATGTGATTCCCTCCTTTTTTTCCCTTTTCTTTGTGCACCCTTGTTGGATATAACATTATTAATAATCATGAATTATATAATGTAACATAGTTAATCATAATATAAAATAACACAATTAGAAATAATTTCATTTTAACATCACCTTCAACTTGTTTGAGAAAAGGCCCAAGAAAACAGACATAGATTATACTTGATCTCAGGTCTTTTTTCATCCTTTTCTCGAAACAAGTTTTTCATGTGATTCCTTCTTTTTTAGTGCGCCTCTTGTTAGAAAAATAATTTAATTTTTTCACTTTAACATTATCTTCAACTTGTTTGGAGAAGAGGCCCAAGAAAACAGACAGATAGATAATGTTTGTTTTTTTCTTTTTTTGTGCGCCTCTTGCTCAATATATATCATTTTAACATTTTAACATGAACATAAGTTAATATAATTCTGACATTATCTTCAACTTCTTTCCCAAGAAAACAGATAATCTACATCTGTTTTCTCAATCACATGATCGTTCCCTTTAAAAATGGCCATGTTCGTTCAACATACTTTAGTGAGCATCTGAAGAATATATGTGTTTGTGTGTGTATATATATATATATATATATATATATATATATATATTTATTTATTTATTTATTTATGTTGTGCTTATTTATATGTTGGCTTTTGGATGTTGTTCTTGTTGCGCTGCTGCTGTGACATACGAATTTCCCCTATGATGATCAAGAAAGTATGATCTTATCTTAAGAAAAGCGTATTTTGGCTCTTAAACGTCATGCAACAACACATTTTCTGTACTCTATGTTAATTAAATTATCTTTATTTCTGGAGCACTCTTGGTATGCAGATTTTTTTCAAAACCTTTATTCGGCTCATAAATTCCGGGCCAATTTCAGCCAATCGCTGTGAATTCTTACGAGCATCATTGAAACACTATTTTCACACACATAATTTTTATGGATGAGAGTAGGACTTTTTTCATACATTTTTCGACAGATACATTTCGATATCTTTTAACTGTCTCTTGTGTTTATATTCATACTCATATTTATTGACACTGCTATTGTTGCGCTGCTGTGACAAAAGAATTTCCCCTATAGGGATCAATAAAGTTCTATTCTATTCTATTCTGACAGCAAACAGAATCTAAACATTGTTTGTCTGGCAGAATCTAACAACTGATTAATTTAACCAAACGGGAAGGCTAAGAACGCCATTGCTCAAACTAATGTTGTGCAGCCCTTGGATGTGAATGAGCTCACAGGCATCCAAGCTAAATGCCATGACGTCCATAAACTGCTTAATATTTGTCATTATCTTCCAGAAGGATCGCAATGCGTTACACTTTCCATGCCGACACAGTTGGGGGGTCATCTGGAAAGCATTTTTCTTTTTTAAATAAGTCTCTTTTCTATCCTTGTTCGACATCACGTCCGCCCAGTCTGAAAAATCGTAATAATCCCATTGTTTCCCTCCCAGGCCAGCTGCTGCTTCTCATTGGTTGTTACATTTGACGGGCCGTCAGCCCATCGTTTTCCCCACTCGGGTTTCCCAGCGGACGCAAAAGAAATAAGGACAACAATGGGCGACTGCTTTGGCCGACAGCAGGGGGAGTTCTTCGTAATGGCCCTGACTTTACCACTGTGTTGATTCATTCATTCATTTTTCTACGGCGTATCCTGCAGTCTATCCCAACTGTCATTGGGCGAGAGGTCACACGACGAGACATACAACCATTCACTCACTCATTGAGACATTCAACCATTCACACGTCATAGAGGCAGAAAACCATTCAAAAATCAAATGAAAGCACCCCAAAACTTCATTCTTTCATTCAAGTCTTGTAGACGTCCAGCCACTCACTCACTCATTCACACCCCATATCGAGATATACAACATTCACGGTCTCATTCACATGTCATAGAGGCAGAAATCATTCACAAATCTAATAGAAACGTAAAACAAATTCATTCTTTCATTCACTTCTTTTGATGAACAGCCATTCACTCTCATTCAACTTTCATTTTGTGACATCCAACCACTCACCCTCTCCCTTATACATCATAGAGATATACAACCATTCACTCATTTACACGTCATGTAGAGATATACAATCATTCCTGCTGTCATTCATACATCGTTTGGTGACACAACCATTCACCCTCTCATTCAATCGTCGTATAAAGATCTAGCAGCGTTCGCCTTCTCATTCCCATGTCATGTAGGGACATGTCTGTGAAGGTTCTCAGTCATCCAGGTCATGGAGGACTCTTGTGGAAATCTTCTTGTCGTTGCAACTGGACTTGAGTTTCTTCACCTGAAGACGTTTCACCCCCTCATCCCGGAGGCTTCTTCAGTTCCTCAGGCTTGCTCAGCCTCTGGGATGAGGGGCCGAAACATCTTCGAGTGGAGAAACTCAAGTCCAGTTGCCACCACAAGAAGATTTCCTCAAGAATGCACATGGAGACATAAGACGTTTCACTCGGGCACTTGCAAGTACGAGCAATGTCGGGTCTACAGTGACTCCCCTGCATGTGTTTGGACGGAGGGAGGAACCCGGAGAACCCAGAGGAACCTCACGCAGCCATGCGGAGAACGTGGAGACCCCACGCAGAAAGGCCTCCTGTACGAATCCAAGCAGGGACCTTCTGGTTGTGAGGCAGAAACGCTAACCAGGATAAAGCTGAGAAAGAACTCCTCACTAAAAGTTGACAATCATTCTGACAAGAATGAGGCTATCAGGGTCCGATTGGTCTGATCTGCTGTCCAGAATCAACAGGAGTCAATGCCTGAAAGGAGAGTTCACGATCACGGGCACAGGAACGCTTACTTGATCATACCGCTGTTCATACCGGACACCATCTTGGCGAACGCCTGCTCCAGGGGCTTCTCCGAACCCTTCTGATTCACCTGGACACCAAGAACACACGTTGGCGACTTTGTGAATTTCATTCATTTCGTGACGAAGACGCAAGGCTCACCAGGTTGAGGAGGGTCTGCTTCCCGTAGATGAGGAGCTGGGAGTCGAAATGCCTCTGGAATCCGTCCATCTAAACCAAGTTTTCACGTTGTTACTGTCGGACTGCGTCACACTGTCAAAGAGCGAAGCGGAGGCGTGCTCTTACGTGATGCGTCGTTTTGCTGATTTTCGGTTTGGGCTTGTATTTGAGGTTGGGTCTCTGACTCCAGTAAAACGGCATGGAGCCCCGGGTCTGCCGGGGGGGGGGAGGAAAAAAAAGAAATAAAAAAAAGATGAAATCTATCACTTCCGGGACGCGGACAAACCCGGGTTTGCGCGTCGAACTTGCCTGGACGAAAGAGGCCTTGGCTCCCTCGTACAAAACGATCTGCTCCGTCTCCACAAAGTTGGCAGCGTGGCCCTCAGAGTCGATGCCTGCGGAGCACAGGGAGCGATCCTCAGTCACGCCGTCCAGTCAGAAGACAGGTCCAACAGGAAAAGGGCTGAACTCACACTGGTTACTCACATTTACTGTCACCGAAAAATATTGTGGGGAAAATACCTGAAAATTCGAGTGAGAGGGAGCGAATCGTAATGGACGAGGGCAACAAAAACCAACACATAATTGGCTGAATTTGGAAAATTGGGAAATAAGTATTGAATGCAAAGGGGAAGGTTTCATTTCACGGTTCGACTGCATTAAAAATTAAATGTATTCTCATTTTCACTATGCTAATCATTTCTTTTTATTTCTTTCAACTTTTTTTTTCCATCCGCGCCTCTGTTATCATAAGAACAATAATAATTTTAATTATAAGTCTGTGAATGTTCTCTGTCCTGTTGCTTTTCTGAGAAAGAGCAGTTGTTTACCATCTGACCAGTGAGTGCTTTTCATACAGGAATTTATTAACTATAGCTGTGTGATACTGAGAAAATTAGGTGCTTGACATTATCTAAAATATATTTTCAATAATGGGAAGATTTCTAAAAAACAAAACAAAACCACAGAGTCTTTGGGGACTCAGACATCAATTTTTCATGCAATTAACTTTCATCCATAATTCAGTTGTTTTTCCATGTGTGATATTGTTAGCAGTCACACTTTATATCAGAATAAAACACGACTCTTCATGGGAGCTAAGCATGGAAATACGGTCTTACAATGTCGCAGTTCAACACACGCACGCAAGCACGCACGCACGAACGCACGGACGCGCACACACACACACACACACACACACACACACACACACACACACACACACACACACACACACACACACACACACACACACACACACACACACACACACACACACACACACACCTCTGACATAGTATCTGACTCCAGCCCGGAAGCAGCTTCTTCTGGATATGAGGATCCACTCGAAGATTTTCCCGTTGATACGACATGGTTTGATGACGATGACTGTCGGACGTCAAGGGAAATCGTTTCCCGGTGGGTTCATGTCTCGCACAACAAATAACGCATCGGCAGATTTCAGTTTGCGTGGAAAGGATACAGCCGTGGATTATGGGCAGCGCAAACCTGTGGAGCTGTTGGGGGAGAAATTGGCACGATTGAATCCAAAAACAGTCCTGGCAAATGAATGACGGTTAAAGAGGAGAGGCGCCTCTGCTTACCTCTGGCTCTGAGGCCAGTTCCCTCAGCAGGTTTCCGTTCCACACGAACCGCTGATCCGCCTGGAAGTGCAGCAGACAAGGGGATTCACTCGGCAAGTCATTTATTTACCACGACGTGTAACATTTGATTAATAATCAATCAGGATTTTAGCCGCGACAAACCAGCAAGACATGAGAGCCTGAGATTAGCAATGCATCAGCTACAACTGGAATCAAGTGACCTAAATGTTGGAGGATCTTCTTCTTCTTCTTCTTCTTCTTTTCCTTTGGCCTTTTCCCTTCAGAGGTCGCCACAGCAAATCCACCTTCTCCCTCTGATCCTGTTCTCTGGATCCTCCTCTCTCACACCAAATACCTTCATGTCCTCTCTCACCACCTCCATACATCTTCTCTCTAATCTTCATCTAGACCTCCAATTCCAAAATCTTCACTCTCCCTCCTCTGTCCATGACCCAACCATCTCTGACCTTCTCTCCAAAACATCTAACATGTCATTCCTGATCCTCTCCATCCTGGTCACTCCCAAAGAGAACCTCCACATCTTCATGTCTGCCACCTCCAGCTCTGCCTCCTGTCTTTCCTCCAAACCATCCATCATCTCTGCTCTCACCACTGTCTCCTCCAGCTTTCCTTTCCTTCTGGCTGATGTTCTTCTATCTCATAGAACCCCTGAAACTTTTCTCCACCCATTCCAACCTGCTTGAACCCGTTTCTTCACCTCTTCTCCACACTCTCCGTTGCTCTGGACTGTTGACCCTCAGTATTTGAAATCCACCAACTTCTTGATCTCCACTCCCTGTAGCTTCACCTCTCATTCACACACATATATTCTGTCTTGCTGTGACTAACCTTCATCCCTCTCCTTTCCAGAGCAAACCTCCACCTCTCGAGATGTTCCTCAACCTGTTCCCTGCTCTCACTACAGATCACAATGTCATCTGCAAACATCATGGTCCATGGAGATTCCTGTCTAACCTCATCTGTCAGCCTGTCCATCACCACTGCAAACAAGAAGGGGCTCAGAAATGATTCCTGATGAAGTCCCACCTCCACCTTGAACTTCTGTCACACCTACAGCACACCTCACAACTGTCTCATAGCGAGCATACATGTCCTGCACCAGCCTAACATACTCATACCTAACAAACTTCTCTGAAAAGTTTGAAAGATCTATGTGGGACTTCAGCACTTTTCCAATCACTGTTTAATCCCATAAAAATAACAATAGATGGTTAAAGTGTGCTAATATCCGTGCTCTCACCCTCTCCAGCAGGCTCATCTCGTGGAAATCGGGGCTGGTGTTTGCAAGCCTCTGCAGGGTGTGCGTCAGGTCAA
>CAAKHD010003647.1:0-13073 GCA_901007705.1 Fistularia tabacaria
CAACAGTCCAGAGCAACAGTGAGTGTGGAGAAGAGGTGAAGAAACGGGTTCAAGCAGGTTGGAATGGGTGGAGAAAAGTTTCAGGGGTTCTTTGTGATAGAAGAATTTCATCTAGAATGAAAGGAAAGGTTTACAAAACAGTGGTGAGACCAGAGATGCTGGATGGTTTGGAGACAGTGACACTGAACAAAAGACAGGAGGCAGAGCTGGAGGTAGCAGAGATGAAGATGTGGAGGTTCTCTTTAGGAGTGACCAGGATGGAGAGGATCAGAAATGAGTCCATCAGGGGGACAGCTCATGTTTGGAGAGAAGGTCAGAGAAGCCAGACTGAGATGGTTGGGTCATGTACAGAGGATGGATAGGGACTATATTGGAAGACGGATGCTGGAATCGGAGATGCCAGGCAGGAGGTCCAGAGGAAGACCGAAGAGAAGGTTTATGGACGTAGTGAGAGAAGATATGAAGGTAGTTGGTGTGAGAGAGGAGGATCCAGAGAATAGGGTTAGATGGAGAAGGTTGATTCACTGTGGCGACCCCTGAAAGGGAAAAGCCCAAAGGAGAAGAAGAAGAAGAAGATCAAACGATATCAATTTTGTTCCTCAACGCAACGTGTCGCGATTTTCACCATAAGTCGGAACTGGCATATCGTGCAAAAGGTCCGATATCACATAACAGTATAAATGTAACTTAATGTCGTGTTGAATAATTGGAACTAATAATTGGAACTCTTTAATGCTAAAGAACTCTGAATTATGACTCTTTCAAATCCAAAATATAACATATGCATTTGCAAATGTGTAAAAAAGGCTAACAGAGCTAGCTGAGCGTTTGGTGTCGAAATGCCGCTGTAGATTGTACTCTTTGACGACCAACGCTGCCTCATAACACAAAAGACAAAAGCGCTTTCTCTCCTTCAGGCACAAACAGGTGTTCGCCTTCCCGTCTTTTTTTAAACATTCTTCTGTCTGCGGCAACTTTTCTCTTCCTGGACATTTAGGGATCATTTATCTCAGTTCCACTTGTTGAAAGTGGCATTGACGTGGATCCACTGCAATCTAATGGCGCCATGCTGTCAGTTGGAGGGGAACGTGATCGCCGGGAATTGTGGGAAATGTAGTTTCTGGTCAACGCACGCGTTTGACTTATTTACTTTAAGACCTTTTAAGACGTTCTCGCGTCATAAAAATGATGACACGGAAAATGACGGACCTTGAGTTTGATAGATATTCTATCGGGCATAAACGACGCTGTACAGTGAAACTAAAAAATACGTTTTAAAAATGGGCTTACGCTTGGGAGCTGAAATGAAGGGCGAGAAGTTTCCACAGAAACGACACAAACGAAAGAAAGTGAACGTAGCACAGCCCAATGTGGCCGACCGGCGAATGCAGACGGAGCCGCCTTCCTCGTACAGCGTCCACGAGCTCCCGCCGCATCCGTTTCTTCGTAAACAACGTGTGTCAGGGAGATGGAACGAGATCAGTGGCGACTTCACCTCGAAACGCAGGAGGTAGAAGACACTGTAAACCGAGGACTGGCTGTAGATATCCATATATACATATATATATATATATATATATGTATATATGTATGTACCAGTTCTAATGTTAATACTCACTGATGTCGGAAAAGTTACTATCTATTAATTATAAAACTGTTGAAAATGTACCATCAAGATGTAGGAATAGGATGTGGCGTATCGTGATGACACCGCGGGATGCAAAAGCCTGCGTAACTGCATTTTCCCACATTTCTATCAAAATGGATGGTTTAATACAGCGGGCACCTGAGGCTGAAACTGTCTTCCTTTTTTTTTTTTTTCTTTTTTTCCCCTCCTTTCTTCAGGTAATTTATTTTCTGAACGAAGAAATCATTCCAAATCGATTGACCTAATCTCACCTGATGAATGGAAATATATTTAACGCACGCTCCGGGGACGTAACAAAGCATTTCAATAGCTTCAGAGCCACGCGGTGAGGAGACTGTTGATTACTTTTGCGACATGAACCCGGCGTTGCCGTTGGAAAACTCCGGGCTGCCTAACAAATATCTATGAATACAAACGGGAGCAAATGAGAGGGTTAAGGGCTCATTTATGGTCGACGTTAAATATGCATACCGGCTCGTTTCCTGTACGGATTTCGGGGAGCTCGGAGCCAAACCAGGCGCTTGCAGAAGTTCCACTGGGTGCCTCAAGGGGGCAGTGTTGCGCGATCTGCTTGGGCGTTAACAGAGAAGAAGAGTCAAATATGGTATTACAAAGAATAGAATTCTCCTTTTTCTGAGAAACTGCATGATCAGGAGGTCTTCCGCCGTCGCCATGTTTGTTATTTCTGAAGCGGAACGAGGAGGTGAGCTCTGCACCGCCCTCTAGTGGTCGGTTTACTTAACAGCCATAGAGAATTGGAAGCATGCTAGCCGTGACGGACGTATTTCCCCCCCAGGAGACAAATAAAGTATTTGTCCGATTCTAGATTCTGACGTATCTACCAACGTACGAAACGTTAGCATGAAACAAACGTCAAAGATGACCGGCACTCCGACCCTGGGGTCGCATTCTGGGAAATCTGCCGCCCGCCAGCGAGACCGTGTCTGCAAACACGGACGAGTAAACACGGAGGCCCATCATGCATTCACTCCGTGCACATTATTAGCCTGCAGACACGGATCGATTCTCGTTTATAGGCTAATTGCCATCTCATAGCCGCCACGCTCTCCGCTAAAATCACCATAAATCCTAGCAGACTACCTATCACTTTGTCACTACCCTATAACCTTGTTTCTTTAACAATCATTAGGCCATAACGATTTTAGGACCTTCAATTACAAACACACGTGACGACTGAACTTGCATGGCCGAGGCCGGCGTGATGAAAAAAGACGTTGCTTTTAGCCGCGACGTCTCAAATGCCGGAGGATTTACCTCGCAAAGAGCGAGGCGCCGCTTTCCCCGACCGCGACGCAAACATCTGTGCTCTCCGAGGGCCGTTCCCGCATTCCTGTGTCTGGTTGAGAAACACAGTATTAAAAATAATCCAGCAGCACCGTGGGCTCTTTATGTGCTTAAGAATTCCCATAAAGCCGCGCCTTCCAGTTCTGACAATAACGGTAATAGAAACACTAATTGAAAACAATGATAGTCATCTCCCGCGAGGACTCTCAGACCCAAATGTTCTGGAAAATCTGGTTCTTGGGGGAAGGCAGTTAAAAAAAAAAAATAATAAAAAAAAAAATATATATATATATATATATATATATATGAATGCTGATGCTTCTCATTTAATACTATTTGTTACAGATACAGATTTCCCGCCGCGGTCCCTCCCCCTAACAACGCATCCTATCTTGTAGGTCATCTCCGTGGCTTCGTTTCATCAACTGTATTAGTTGCAGCGCATTAGAGATGCAGATTCGGATCCGTAGCAAAGGATAAACTTCGAGGTGATTAAATAAAGCACTGAATAATGAAAACGTAATGAGGATAATTTACACCTGCTTTTTTTTTTTGTTTTTTTTTCCCCCTGCCATTGTTTTTCCCTTAAAACCGAAATAAAAAACAGGGATTGACATGAAACTGAGCACCGAGAGATGCCTCTTTTATCACAGGTGTCAAACTCTGGCCCGCGGGCAGTGTCATTCTATTTGGCCCCTGAAGCCATATCAAATGACTATTAGCGCTGGCCCGCCGCGATGCTAGCCTACAGCGCATGTACCGCTAATACTACAAATCCCAGAATGCTCTGCTGGTGTTTTGGCGTGAAAAAATCCCGACCGGAGCCATAAACGCCCTCTGCTCTCTTGACAGCAGTCATAGCCACCTGATGCTAATATTAGCACCGTGCTAACTCTCTCAAAAATGGCAAAAAGAAAGGCAGAAAACAGTGATTTTATTTTAACCATTTATTATTAGCCTCTGGAAAAAAGGTTACCGTTGAAATTGAATTCAGAAGGCTGAAAATAAAAAGAGGCCTGCGATTTTTATCTAATTTTGATTTAAGAAATGAATGCCATTGATGTGTTTTGTAATTTGAATTTCCATTTTGCACGTTTGCAATATGAAGTTAAATCTTGTCTAGTATTAAGCTTTGCTTGTTCCATATTCAGTTTTTAAGCCAAACTTGTTTGGTTCCACATGAAAAGGTTCATTGTTTTATCCGGAGGAAGATTTTTTTCAATAAATATCAATGTTGACCCGCGACTTTGTCCCACTTCTGAATTTTGTCCCGCTGTGGATTTGCGTCTGACACCCGTGTCTTATATAGTAAACTATAGATGTAAATACGATATAACTGCACAGGACGCAGTCAAAGGAGAAGAACTGTTTCACTGGAGATCATCAGCGCTTTTGTTTGCACAGTTTTGCATGTTTAGTCCAAATCATCAACGGTTCGATCCCAAAGCAGCTTCTTCTTCTTCTTCTCTGGTCCGTGGAGCTCACGGTGAATTTTTGTCGAAACCTTCTCGTCCTGGAAACCGGACTTGAATTCCTTCACTTGGAGGCGTTTCGGCCCCTCATCCCGAAGCGGGTCTGGGGTTATGGAAGCTTCTTCTTCTTCTTCTTCTTCTTCTTCTTCTTCTTCTTCTTCTTCTTCTTCTTCTTCTTCTTCTTCTTCAAACCATCTCAATCCGACTTTATCTCCAGAACATCTCACATTGCGCTGTCCCTCTGATGGATTCTTGACCCTGTCCATCCTCCTCACTCCTGAGGAGAACGACCACATCTTCGTCTCCGCCTCCGTTCTCTTCCCCAGTGCCAGCGTCCCTGGTCTAACTGTCTTCTACATCTCTAGCTTCATTCTGGTCCAATCCAGAAGTTCACCTCAAGTATTTTCAATCAATATTTTGACGTAACAAAATAAAAATTTGCTTCTTTTTTTTCCAGTTGCTTGTTGAACTTCACGGCTGGTTCTTCACATCTTCACCCCGCCCGGCCACTCGGAGGCCCCAGAAAGCGGTTGATCCATCGGAAATGAGACATCGCCGGAATTAAAGACGCCGCGATCCGTCCTTGTTACGCCCGACAGTCCGAATCTGGTTTTCGACCCCGCGCTCGATACCTCGCCTGTTTCAATGAAAACGCAAAGCCAGTCAGTCGCGGACGGGAAGCGCAGGAGATCCCATTCACCCTCGCCGGAGCGTGAACGTTACTTAAGGCTAGCGCTATCGACACGGAGAGCTAAACGACGAGTGGATGGACTCGTTCCAAAGTCATCCGAAGGTGCGCTGCCAATTTTGAACCATGGCGCCGTTTGCCCGGAAGAAATCGATAACGGTAAATAAGCAAAAGCGCTGAAACATTTCCATCCGTTCTACTTTTGATGGAAGGTGACGATACTCCGCGGGAATGTAGGAACCCGCTCGGGTTCCGTCACGCTAACAGCCCGTCAGCAGTATCTGTGATTTGATGTTAGCCGCTGGAGGGACACAGCAGGCGTGGCCCGTCCTGAACCCGGTTTTCAATTTCAATTTTTGACTCCATCAAGCCTGTGACTGTACATATAACGCGTGCGCGGGAGAGAAAGTGTTTCCTGTAAATGGGAATAATTGCTCTTTCTACCATTTTCTTCTCTCGGTGCAATCACGGTAACCCGAAAGGGAGCGGGGGGTGGGATTACTATAATTATAGCGAATTAAGGAAACCAGGTAATTATGCCCAATGTGAGTGTGAAACTTACTTTTACACAAACAAATTAATTTTTCTATAGCGCTGCACTTCTTGCTTGCAGCGAGAGATGAACCCCGGAGAAACTTTTAGTTTAATCTGCGCGTTTTTTCGTGGTAAATCAGCGCGGCAGAGAAAAACGACGACAAGAAAAAAAAAAAAAAAGGTTACCGCCGGAGGAGGAGGATCAGGTGGTTCACATCCGTAATCGAGTTGAGCGATTTTCAACACCAGTGTTTCAGCAGGAGACGTCCAAGTCTCTTTTCTCCTGACGATGGAACCCCCAAAGTGGATTACCCACTCCGCCAGCGAGGGTCTGGAGCAAGAAGCGTCACGTCGATATTACTGACATTCGCCTCTTCGGGATAGAAGTTCTCTAAGAAGTGTCCGGCTCAGCTGTCATTCCAGGAAGTAGCCTCGTCCGGGGGAACCTTTTAGCTTTGCATTTCCGCAGGGACCCAAAGAGAAGGGTGTGATGCTAGCATCTGTCTAACACAGAGGCTCTTAACCTGGGTTCGATCGGTGAGTCAGTCTCTGGGGTTCGGCAAACCCGACTCTTAGGATTTGTGATGACACGCGTCGCTTGTCGAGGGAAAAAAGAAAGCGGCGGGACGAACATGTACGACATGGATTTCCATGTATGACGGAACGTGATGGGAGTCCCATCTGCAGGATTTGCAATGCCAAGTTGAGCAATTCCAGTCCAGCACCGGCAAAACTAAGGGAACATTTCCTTCAGCTTCATGGAGATTTGAAATGAGTCCGGGTACTGCTGTTTTTTTGGAGGGAAATTAAACAAAAAATTGTTTCAATTTATCAATAATTGGAAGATATATAGTAGTTTTGCATAAAATCGGGTTGTATTAAAAAAAATATGCATTTTTGAACCCAAGTACCATATAAATCAAACAAAAAAACTTTATTAATCTCTAAAAAGCACATGAAAAAATAAACTAAAAATATATTATGGGTTGAAAAGAATGCAATTAATTATTCATTAGCAATTTTTTTTTTTTCAGAGTTCTTGATTTTAAAGAATTTTTTTTTTTTAAACCATAAACAAAAAAAATCTGCATTTTTGCAGCCCATTGTGTATACCTTTGTTTTTGAATTTGAAAAAGGTCATATTTTATTTTTCCTGCTCAGAAGGGTTGGCTGACTGTGCATACGACACTGCTGGGGTTCAGAAGCTCCAACAAGGTTAACAACCTCTGGTCCAAGACGACAACATGGAGGGCGAAGCTGCTTGGCGGCAATAATAACCACGGATGGGTTGAAGGGTTTTTATCTTCTCCCTGCACTGCTTCACCCTGTGAAGAACCCCGTTAGCCGTTAGCTAACTCCGTACTTGTTTTGGTCAAAAATGTAGACGTTCCTCTGCGAGCCCTGGAAAACCCTCTGAGGCGCAGCAGGCCAGAAGACCTTGGAGCTCTTTGTCACTCCATTTCTCGCTGCTTCCGTCCATTACGTCGCATGAGAACATCTGACCACAATAGCTTTTAAAAATGACGCTCCTCTGTCCGCAAGAAGTATCTGGACATGGCAGTGGTCTATGAGTTCCACCAAACATCTACGTCAGATGAGTTCCTATGGAGCCGTAAGAAGGGGGAGCTAAGATGGTTCCAGGAGGTCCCTGGTTCCTCTGCTGTCCGAATGCTCCGAGAAACCGCGTGGCTCCTGAAAAGGTTCTAGGAACTGCAGAAAGTTCTTCCAGCACCAAAGCAGCTTCTGACGCGTCGGTTGTCCTGGTGAGATCTTTCCGTTCTGTCTGAAAAATGTTTCTTCGCAGTCCGCAAGAAGTATCTGGTTATGGCCGTGGCTTGTGAGTTCCACCAATCACCAAGCACCTACGGAACCGTACGAGGCCAAAGAAAGGGACGCTTGTGATGCTAGCATCTGTGACATGCACCTTAAGCTTCACACTCAAAAACAAACCTCCGAACAAGAAGAAGAAGAAGATGAAGAAGAAGAAGAGGGAGACGACACGGATGATATGGAGGTGGACTATCAGATGGGTTGGAGTGTTTTTATCTTCTCCCTGCACTGTGAAGAACCCTGTTAGCCGTTAGCTAACTCCGGACTCATTCTGCGAGCTCTGGAAACCCCTCTGAGGCGTAACAGGCCGGGAGAGGTTGGACCTCCTTGTGGCTCCTTGAAAACATCTGAGCGGTGACCACTGTAGTTTCTAAAAGTGGCGGTCCAGAAGAAGTATCTGGCTCATGAGATCCAGCACTTCCCTCAGATGAGAACCTATGGAACCCCAAAAAAGACCCTGCCTCGGAGTCGAAGCTAAGATGGTTCAATGAGCCGAGGTTCCTCAGCTGTCCGAAACGCACCAAGAACGCCCGGTTCCTGAAGAGGTTCCAGGGACTGCAAAAGGTTCATGCAGGGTGAAAGCGGCTTCCGACACCTTCAGCGCTCCTGCAGCGGCAGCAGCGGCGGCAGCAACGGCGGCAGCAGCGGCGGCAGCAGCGGCGGCAGCAGCGGCGGCAGCAGCGTGCTCTCCGTGCACTTTTACCCGCCATGCATAAAACATCCCGCTCGCCTCGGATTCTTCCTCTTCCTCAAAATGACGTCAGTTTCGTGCAGATACGGGACGCTGGGTGGAATTAGGTGTTAGCGGATCACGTATTACAGGGGGCATTACTGTAATTTGAAAACAAGCTCTCTCTCTCATCCGCACACACACACACACACACACGCACACACACACACACACACAGACACACACACACACACATTTGTCTCAGTGTGCTTCTTATATAATAGGCAACACGCTCTGCTCTTATGGAATAAATTTAGACAGACCCAAAAAACCACTGACATTTTGCATAATAATGAAAATGAAAGCAACGGCTGGCAAATGCCCGGGTTTAATCATTTTAGGTTTAGGTTTTTCCTTTATTTTTCATTTCCTCAGATGGCAGAGGGCGCGCTCTGAATGATTTTGTCGTGATTTGGGTTTCTTCTTTCTGATGGCTGCACCGGGGAAGGCGTTGGGCGAAGAGCGCCGTTTGAAATGCCAAAAAAAAGGCTAATTCGAAATAAAATGAGAGGAGTAGTTTCCACAGAATGTGACATATGAAAGACTTTTATTGTCATTATTCTTATTTTCTGGGAAAAACAAAACAAACTTTGCACTATAAATCTTGGCGGGTGGAGAAAAGCTCACGGACTATTCTCGTCATGGCGACCCCGTGAAGTGGGTGATGAATATATTTGGCCGAGATATAAGGAACCGCTTGAATTGCTAAATAACAGAAACCTGGGATGCTAATTGCTCCGTTGATTGCTTCACACATTAATCACGCGTGCTTCATGCTCAGGAGCACATCCCGGTAATTAGCATTAGCATAATAAGCTACATTGATCACGCAGGGGCGAACGTTGCAAATTCGAACATTGCTCTCCGGACGCGAAAACAATGGGATGGAAGTGGATTCTGTATTTATTTATTTTTTTTCCTTTTTTTCCCCCCAAGTATAATCTCCGGTTTATTCAGAATAGCACAATTTCTTTTGCAAACAACACGAGGTGGTAAAAAAATAAAATAAAGAAAAACCCAGAAAGCGAGCTGTGTAATTTATGTTTCAAGAAAAAAAAAAAAAAAAAGATGGGAAAAAAAAACAAACAAACAAACAAGGACGTGTCCGCCGAAGCGTGAAGCTAATTCTAAAAGTTTTCTTTTATCTGTTGAGAAACCCAAGAATCCCAGGTATTTTTTAATTAAACTTATACAATGGTGGATCCCTGGGTTTTTCTGTGAGGCAGTGGAGTTTGCTATAAGGCTGTGGGTTATAAATAGGTTCGTGTTTTTTTATTGGGGGGGGGTTCGGTCACTGCATGTGTCCATCATCTGCGGCGCTAATGGATATGAGCGGAGCATGTGGCCTTTAACATCCTGTTTTTTTTTAGTTTTTTTTTTATGTGGCTCCGTGTCACGTCAGATACACTCAGATTGTTTGGCAGGTTTCGGGTTGTCACAGAAAGCGAGCTCCACGGCTCAGAGCGCGGCCGAGGCGCTCCTCTTAAAACCACCAGGTGCTCAGTTGTGGTCACTCTGAAGCGGTGCTACGACGCCACGACATCCATTCATTCGTTCAGTCATTCATTCATTATCTGTGCCGGGGTACTGGAGCCCATTCCAGTTGTCAGTGCGGTTCTTCCAGGACGAGCCAATCACAGGGCCGGATATAAGGACATACAACTATTCATTCACTCATTCACACGTACGGCCATTCACTCTGTCATCCACACATCAAATAGACATACAATGTCACTAAGAGACCTGCAACCATTCACTCTGTCATGTCATTCGCACATCATATCGACACAACAGCCGTTCACTCACTCATTCGTCCATCAGAATTCACTAATTCATTCAAACATCTGTTATAGAGATAACAGTAATATTCACTCATTCATTCACAGGACATGTAGAGATTTGTAATATAGAAGCATACAACTTTCGCCCCCTCATTCACATGTCGTCAAGACATACCATCATTCACCCTCTCATTCACACATCTGGACAATGTAGGGTCTCCAATGACACTCCTGCATGTGTTTGGACTGTGGGAGAAACCCGGAGAACCCTGAGGAACCCCACACAGACACAGGAGAACATGGAGACTCCACGCAGACAGAAGGCCTCCAATCAAGGACCTTCTGGCTGTGAGGCGGAAGCTCTCATCACTGCGCCGGCGTGCCGCCCTGGTTTAAAAAATAAAACGCGACTGGCAGGTTTTACCTTTTACCTGCAGACATTTTCGCTTGAACCAAAAAAACCGAACATGATTTGGTTCTTGAGCTCAGGATTTTTGCTCGTTGTGATTCTTGAAAAACTCCCGTTATTGATATTTGAAAAAACGTCATTCACACAGACACATGTCTTTGTTACTCTCTTGATCTCAGGCTGAAACCGGAGCCCGCACCAGATATGTCGTCCCTACGTTTCTTCCCGTTTGCGCGTGCGGGTCTTCACCCCGTGCCCCCGCCGCGGGTGCACAGCGTGGTTTGCTTACACATGTAGAAGTGCGCTGTCTGCTAGCATCAGCGTCAAAACTCGCGCGGCGATGACGGGATGGAGACAACCCGGGCGATCGGCTCGCGCTCGCAGACGTTAGCAAGGCGCGGCCTGATTGGGAGCTGCAGGCAGAGCAGCTCAGCCCCGCCATTTCTTTTTCGCCGCCCTACTTCTCTTTTCTGCAAGTTAAGCTGAAAAAAGAAAAGATGTAATTAAATATTTAAAAGCAGCTAGTGGGGTTTGAGGCAGAGTGCCTTTCTCTCCCAGAGTCCCCGAGATCTCGTACAAGTTGATGTAAAATCACCTTGTTTGTTTATTTATTATTAAGGTTAATAATGAAGAAACACGAGAAAATGTTCATTCATTCATCTACGGCACTGGTTATCCTGCAATCTGTACGGGTGGGTGGGGGAACGGCGTCAATCCAGGCTGTCGGGGTTCACACCGCACTGCTCAGCAGAGACACATAAAGAAATATTCAACAATTCACTCACTCATTCATACGTCTAATAGAGACATGCAACCGTTCACTCACTCATTCACTCGCTATCAAGAGACATAAACACAAATTTTACTGCACAAACATCTGTGCAGGGGGGTTGGGATAGGGGTCACATGTTCAGGTCCTGGTTAAAATCATACATCGAGACATGCTAGCCTTCACTCTGCCGTTCAGCTATCGAGAAAAAACAACCATCCACTCACTCATCCACATGTTATAAAGAGACGTGAACATTAATGTTCTGCACATATATGGTATGGGAGGGTTGGGATAGGGTTCGCATGTTAAGGTTCTGGTTAAAAGCTACGGCGCCCAAAGGAAATTGCTGTATTAGGAAACCAATTAGCCTAGCATGTGTAAAAAATCTGATTCATAGGCTGAACTACATTGTGAGTGATTCATTCATTCATTCATTATCAATGCTGCTTGTCCTGCACTCAGGGTCGCAGGGGGATGCCGGAGCCTATCACTGTCACTGGTTGAGAGGCGGGGCTAAACCCTGGACCCGCCAATCACTGAGCAACCTATAGAGACATGCTAGCATTCACTCTGTCATTCAACTATAGAGAAAAACAACAACACACTCACACATTCACATGTATAGTATGGGAGGGTGGGGATCGGGGTTACATGTTCAGGTCCTGGTTAAAAGCTATGGCGTCCAAAGGAAATTGGTGTAAGCACACCAATTAGCGTAGCATGTAAAAAAAAAAGGTACTTTATATGATGAACTACAATCATTCATTCAGTCAATATTAATACCACCAATCCTGCGCTGCAGGTCGCGGGGATGCCGGAGCCAATCTGTCACTGGTTGAGAGGCGGGGCTAAACCCTGGACCCGCCTATCACAGAGCAACCCATAGGGTCATGCTAGCATTCGCTCTGTCATTCAACAACAGAGAAAAAACAACCGTTCACTCATTCATACAACCAAGGGATCCAACCAGGGGTCTTGTTGCTGCGAGGCAGAAGCGCCGACGCGGCGCCTGGGCTTGTAAACGTGATGGAGATTAAAAATGGCTGAGGCAGGCCTCAGACGGGGTTTATGTCCTCGGGCCTGAGGAAATAACGCCGGGTTTTCCAACCGTCGATGCCCGGAGATCCATCTGATTGGCGGTCGGGGACGGACGGATGTCACGATCCATTGAAACGCCATTCGTGAAGGCTTTTTGTCCGGGGTTAGACAAAGGCGACCTCGGCACCTCAGGTACGCGCTGTCCTCAGACCGGAGACGACCATCAAAGTATCCCAACACACAATTAAAAATACCCCGGTACTTCCACAGGCTGTAAGCTCGGGGGCCCCTATCCCACTTTTAATAGCTTATCGAAAACTAGTTTAAAGGCGAGGACTCTTTTTAAGGTCCGTCATTGGAAACGGGAAGAAATAACCCCATTAATTCTTTCTCTTTTATTTATAGGGATGGATTCTTAATAGCTTTTCTATTAGATAATTAAGTGCTGCTAATCGCCCGCCTTCAAGTTCTAAAGGCATGTTCCAAGGGGACCCAAATCCCATAATAATAATAATATAAAGAAAAAAAAAAAAAAGACAGAGATAAAGCCGGCATTGGATCCACACGTCGTGACGCCACGCGCTCCGGTTTGATGAACTTGACATTTGGACGAAGGCTCTAATAACCCCCGTGGCATTTTCCCCGCCGCAGTCCCTTATATCTTGTTTTGTTTTCGAATTTTTTTTTCCTCCATTGCCAGTTCACTTCATTCCGGCAAATCGGACACGTGCAGCCAGAGCACACGGATCAATTGTTTAGCGCGGGGGGCTCTAAAAGCCGAGGGCAGGGAGGGGGGGGGGGGGGGGCGGGGGCCGATACCCCAAACGGCGGGGGCCCTTGAATTTTTAGGGGGGGTGGGGGGTTCC
>CAAKHD010003647.1:13093-28591 GCA_901007705.1 Fistularia tabacaria
CTCCACCCCCCAGAGGCGCGCCGGGGGCGCAGGGGCAAGAGGTGATTTGGTTGGGGGGGGGGGGGGAAAGGGGGGGGGGGGGGGGGGGGGGGGGGGGGGGGGGGTGAATGACTCGAACGGCGGAGTGCTCTGAATTATTCAGCGGCGTTGTGGGTTCGTCCGCGTCAACCTCTCGGTTTTTCGGCGAAAAAGGAAACGGCAGCGAGAGAAAGAATAACTTCTTGTCTTCTGTCAGTGATTTAGATTTCATAGGTGGAGGAGGTGCGAGTCACAAGGCCACGATTAATGACCGGAAACAAAGACGCCGAGCTAATTTTTCTCTCCTTAAAGCATGCATGTGGAGCGCTCGCTCTTTTACGCCGCGAGTTGTTCACATGCTGAGCGCGAGACTCCTACCTCTCCCGCAAAAACTGGCCTGTGGCTAAATTGCTCCGGGGTCTATTAGAACAATCAGTCAACACATTTAACGGCGAGCCTGTGAGCGCGGGACTCATTTCATATAACAAATCATGTTTTATGTGAACTTCTCTTTTTTTTTTTTTCCCCTTGTCGCAAGGTTCAGTCGCCACTGAGAGGCTATAATAAAACTCCATTTTAATGTAATGGACACATTAGCAGATTAATTTTCCACTCACGTATGAGTAGCTCAATGCAACCACTGATATGACAAAGCCATTAAAATCAGTTGATTATATTTATACATATATATACATCTATATATATATATAGCGTCTATTTCTGTCAGGAAGACAGTCATCATCGAACAGTGTCTCGGCGTGTAGCCTTTAGCAATCGTGGCTACATAAAGCCAGGTGTGACGATCCGGGAGATGTGAAGTCACTGACCGAACATGTGAAACGGGCGGATTCGAAACACAGAGCACTTGATTGCTTGATTTGCATCGGACCGTCCCTGCACACCTAATGTGTGTCTTAATGATATTAATCAAGATTTCAGTTTGTGTTCATTCTCTCATTTTCAACATGGACCGGCCGCCAGTCCATCGCAGGGTCACATGTAGAGACATACAAGCATTCACTCACTCATTCATTGTCAAATTTAGACGTACATCCATTCGCACACCTGACCACACATTATATAGAGACATGCAAACATTCACCCTCTCATTCACTCGACGTATGTGGACATGCACAATTCACCCTCTCATTCATACATCACATGGAGACATACATATTCATTCTCTCCCTCATGCGTCATGTAGACATAACCTTTCACTCATTCATTCACACATCGTAAAGTGACTTACAACCATTCACCCTCCCATCCGTACGTCATATAGAAACATACAATCCTTCACACGTCTTATGGGTATAAACCATTCACTCACTCATTCACACAGAGAGAGACATACAAGCAATCACACCTCATACGGGGACATCACTCACTCACGCATCATATTGACATAAACCATTCACTCACTCATTCACAAATATAGAGTCGTAAAACGTTCACTCTGTCACTCGAACGTCATATACACATAACATTCACCCTCTCATTCACACGACATATATGAACATACACCATTCACCCTCTCATCCATACGTCACATATAACCATTCACCCTCTCATTCATATCTTGTATAGACACATACAATCATTCACATGTCATACAGGTTCAAACCATTCACTCACTCATTCACACATAAAGAAACATGCAAAGCATTCACACAATAATTCATACGTCATAAACGCATCAAAACATTCACCCTCTCATTCACATGACATATATGGGCATACACCATTCACCCTCTATCATCTGTAAACATGCAACCATTCACCCTCTCATTCATATGTCATATAGAGACATGCAACATTCATGCTGTCACTCGAATGTCACGTACACATAAATACATTCACCCTCTCATTCACACGTCATACGGTGACATACCTTCATTTAGACACTCATGCGTCACATCGACATAACCATTCACTCACTCGTTCACTCATCATGCAGAGACGTAAAAACATTCACCCTCTCATTCACACATAAAGAGACGTACAAACATTCACTCACTCATTCATCTGCAATTTTAGACGTACATCCATTCGCCCGGCCCTCATTCACACGTCTAATAGACATCAAGCACTCACTCACTCATTCACACATCACATCGAGACGTACAAGCATTCACCCTCTCATTGGTGTGTCCTGTAGAAAGGTGGTGTAGGAGCTCATTGTGTCTCCGCCCTGCGCACGAAGGCGTCCGCCGACACACAAAGACGCGCACATCGCTTCAGGCCATTGTTTGGAACAAAACGACCCGTGGCTTAATTCCCCGACAGCTCGGCCCGCCGATAACGGACCATAACCTGCGCTCGTGATGATTTCACAAACATCCCGATCTTTCCCGTTGACCAAAATGGCTGAAAGGCTCGTCTTTTCGCTTCGCTTCGATGAAAGCCGCCGAGTGCTAATTGTGTCGCTCGTTTCACGATCGGCCCGACACGCCGAACGCCATTACCGTGGCGGATCACGGGGAGACCCCTCGCTGCTCCATGACTGGAATTATCCGGAGGTATTTCTGCGCAGCCCCACCCGGAGCACACGCGCATTAATATTTGAGAAGGAGGGAACGATGCCGGCGCCACGGAAACAGATGTAGCAGCGAGAATCTGTGCAAGCCTGTGCAATTAAACTTAAAGAAAAGAGAAGAGGAAAGAAAATAACCTGGACAATTTGCAGATATCTATCACTGGCGAACGAGCTTCACGCTGGAAGAGCTGTATTCTTATACCTTTTCAGAGATGGGATGTACTTTAATTATCCCATAATTGGGAAATTATTCTTTAGCAGCAGCAAGACATACAACACAGTGACAAGCTAAAAAATAAAAAGTTAAAAAAAAAAAATAAAAATAAAATAAAATAGTGTAAATTCAAATAAAATAAAATGAAATAATTCAAATTCAAATAAAATAAAATAGTTTAAATTCAAATGAAATAATATAAACTCTGAAGTGTAAAAGTTCAAAGTATAATAAAAAAAAAAAAAAGTCTATACATATTTACCCATATCAGATAAGATAAGATAATACTTTATTGATCCCCATAGGGGAAATTCGGGTGTTGCAGCAGCAACAATAGAAAAGAAAAAAAAAACAGGAAAGACATATACACACATATATAAATGCATACATGCCCACACACATATACATACATACTGTATATACATACACAGACCGATACCTACATATAATATAATATATACACACATATATACACAATATACACAACATACACAATATACACATACACATATATACATACACATACAGACATAGATAGCAAACACAAGCAAGAATATATAGAGTAAGTACACAGGATTATATACAGGATTAAATAATGAGCAAAGTGGTCAGGTTGCGATGTGAAGTTACTGATTAGAGGGAGTCGTTGTACATCAGGTTGTGGCATGAGTAGGAAAGACTTCCTGTATCTGAGGGGGGGTCCAGGTTATCCATGATGGATGACAGTTTCTTAAGCGTCCTGCATTCCACCGCAGTCTCAACGTCCTCCTTCCTGAGATTCGTGATTTTACGGACAAACCTTCAACGACAGTCCTCAACTAATGTGCGCTTCGGCGAAGGAAGGCGGCGGACACCGGCTTACCAGTTGGCCCAGTTTTTGCATTAAATGTTATTTATTTATTCATTCGGGCAGCTTGTTCAAAAACATCAGGCTCAAATGGACCAAACGTGGCCGCACCAGTTTCCAGCTTAAAAGCTAATTTCCATCGGTGTTCTTGTGGAAACGAGGAGGAAAAGCATGACAAAAACGACACTTCTTGTCGGAATCTTCTTGTCGTGGCAACTGGACGTGAATTTCTTCGCTAATCACCGCTAACCACTGCCAACCACTGCTAACCACTGCTAACCATCTTGGATTCCTGATCAATCTGATGAAATGATTTTCCTCAGGCGGACTGCAGGTCCGTCCGTTCAGGTTTCGGTCTCGTAGCACAAAACGTTTCAAACAGAAGAGCTGATACTGTACAAATGTGTGTGTGTGTGTGTGTGTGTGTGTGTGTGTGTGTGTGTGTGTGTGTGTGTGTGTGTGTGTGTGTGTGTGCGCACAATCAGCAGTGTTCTACTCACACATTTTTCTAATTCCCTCGCCTCTCCTTTGGAAACGCATCCATGAATTTATTTGTTTATCTGACAGGGACGGCACACATTAATGAACATTTCTGTAAATGTGTCAGTGTTAGCGACAGAGCTAGCTTGTCTCTGGTTGAGGTGCGGAATGCCGAAATAAAAGCACGTGGCATCAGACCGCCTCCCTTCTGGTCTGATGAGATGCAAAAACCAAGCTGTCGATTCCCCGACAGATGCCGGAAAAGTACAAGACAGCGTCATTTTCGCAGTCATGCATCAAGTGCAGTTCTCTCTTGAAGCAAAGGTGCTTATTTGCCGCCTCTGAGATTAATCAGAGGAGTTCTCCGCGTCCCTTTCTTTTCTTTTTTTTTGAAGGAAATGCCTTCAGCTCGGTTTGAAGCAGACACCTGAATCCCTCTCCTCGGAGAAAAAACCCAGACACTTGTCAGCTGGAACCGTGGGAAACCAAAGCTAATTAGCTTTTGCTCCCGTGCCGGGGAACTCTAGCACCCTTCACCGGCTCCACGCCGCCGCCGTCCCTCATTTCCCGACACTCCAGGGCAGCGCAGCGGTTATTAACTTCCACTTTTATAAGTCGTACGTAATGGACTTTGAGCGGAAACGAAGCGTCTGGTTCGGCGGTCGTCGCGGAGGGAGGGCGGGACGGGGGTTTTGTTTGTCACTCCGGTCCATCGTCGGAGGATTTCTCAGTGAGAGGGTGGAAGCCAAGGAGTGAAAAAGCGCGGGAGCCACCTGCAAGCCTTCCAACTCTCGCTCCAAACGGCGGATGGAAAAGCCTCCTCGGGTCGCGCAACCCCGAATTGTTTACGGAAAAAGAGGCAGTATATAATGGCGTTACCGCCGCCGCCGCCGCCGCCGCCTCCCACCAAAACCGCCAAGCAATAATAGCAGGGAAAAACATACAGTGAATGTGGGCAGAGTCTTCGGGCTTTGTTTCTGTTTGTGTTTATCAGGCATCCACAGATCCCTTCCAGCGTGGGCGTCGAGGGTAATGGATTAGAGTGCTGCTGCCAGTGATATCATGGTTCTGACACAGCGGCATATTTTAAAGTTTCCCCGTCTCCATGTGAGGCCCGTGCGTTTCGCTGGGGAGTCGCACACCCAATCCCTGAGGCGAGGCGGCGGCGGCGGCGGCGGCGGCGGTGGCGTGCAACACCGGCAAACCTGTGAGCGCGGAGGGGATGGCGGAGTAGGACTCCAGCCAGGGAGGGGGATTTAGCGTCGGCCCCGGTTTGTGGCTGCAGGAAAAGCAGCGTTCTTCTGCAGGGGTGCAACCAGGGGCTCCAGGCTTTCACTCGGTCATCATCCGTACCGCCTCCGGTGAGGAGGCTGGAGGGGTTCCCAGCTCAGGGCGGGGGCGAGAAGCAGGACTCGCCTTGGACCGGTCGACGGCCAATCACAAGGCTGCATACAGAGATGCACCAGGACTTGACTCGCCCATTCACACGTCATATAGAGACAAACAAGCATTCACTCATTCATTAACATGTCAAATACAGACAAAAAGGCATTAGCTAACTCACTCACGCACTAATTACAGGGACAGACAAGCATTCACTCACTCATTCGCACGTCATATAGAGACAAACAAGCATTCACTCGTTTATTTGCACGGCGTGTGGCGACAAAAGAGAAAAATTCACCCTCGCATTCACACGTCATGTAGAGACAAACAAGCATGAACGCATCCATTTATGTCATTCGTTAACTTACTCACACACTCAGTACAGGGACAAACATTCACTCGCTCATTCACACCTCATATAGAAACATGCATCCACTCGTTCATTTTGCACGTCATGTGGAGACAAAAGAGAAAAATTCACCCTCGCATTTACATTTCATAGAAAGGAAAAAAAAAAATCACTCATTCATTCACAGGTCATACGGAAAGATATTCACCCTAGAAATTCACCCTCTCATTAACAGGTCATGTAGAGACGAACATTCTCCCTCTCATTTACATGTCAGATAGAGAGAAAAGGCATTCACTCACTCACACAGCAATTACAGGGACAAACAAACATTCACTCACTCATTCAAACGCCTATTAGAGCTAAGCAACCATTCACTCGCTCATTCACGATATAATGTACAATGTTCACTTCCTGCTCGTGTTTGGACTGTGGGAGGAACCCGGAGAACCCTGAGGAACCCCACGAAGTCACAGGAGAACATGGAGACTCCACACAGAAAGGCCACCTGCGGGAATCCAACCAGGGACCTTCTGGCTGCGGGGTGGAGGCGCTAACGGCTACGCCGACGTGCCGCCTTAGATGATAAAGTAAAACCCTTCCTTTTAGCTGCCTGACTGACAAAAAAACACGTTTTTTGTTCTTAAATCTGGATTTTGCTTGTCGTGATTTTTGAAAAAGTCCATCGTCGATCTTCGAAGACTTTTACTCTTCTTCCTGTCCTGGCTCCTCCTCCTCAGCGTCCCTGAGCGCGAGCCAGGTTCACGGATCAACTTAAAAGTGGAAACGCGTGGCAGCGACGGCGGAAATAATTTCCATGAAAGCGTCCCCCTTGTTTTGTTTTGTTTTTTCGTCGCCATGCAGAGTCGCTCGCCTCCTGCCGCTGAGCTGGGAGAAAATCAGAAACGTATGCGATGTGAATGAGCGCATGAATGACACTGAGAGCGGTGGACGATCACGGAAACAGCCAGGAGTGCACGTCTTTTTATGTGGATGAAGAACATCATCACGCCATGAGAGATGGACCTCCATGGAGGTCCTGATGTTCAGCAGGGACGTGCTGAAAAGAGTTCGAGGGGAAACCTGCAAGATGGGGAAGTTTTGATACTCGGGGCAGCGATAATGAGTTGTGCAACTTTTCTGTTCGACTTACCCTCTTTTAATGGATCCATTGTTATTCCAGCGTTGTTGTTCTTTTTGTCATTTAGCAAAATCAATTTCAAGAATTTATTCCAAAAAAAAGTTTTTGCGGAGGGAAATAAAACAAAAACTAGTTAAAACTTAATAATAATCGAAAGATATTTTGTCATTTTGCATAATATCGGGTTTGATTAAAAAATCAGCATTTTTGAACCCCAATATCGTAGAAATCGTTCAAAATTTTTTTATTTATCTCTCAATAGCGCATAAATCAATTTTTTATTTGCAATATTGTTATTCAGAGTTCTGATTTTTAGAGAAAATAATATTTTTTTAACCCATAACCAAAAAATCTGCATTTTTGAACCCCAGTATCGTATAAATCGATCAAAAAAGTTTATTTATCTCTGAAAAGCGCATGAAAAAATAAACTACAAATATTTTATGGGTTGAAAAGAATGCAATTAATTTTTCTTAATAGTGATTTTTTTATTCAGAGTTCTGGATTTTAAAGAAAAGAATATTTTTTTAACCCATAAACAAAAAATCTGCATTTTTATTTTTAATCCATTCATACAAACTAACTAAGTTTTTTTGGTTTGTTATATATTATAAATCGAACCAAAAAAACATTATTTATCACTCTATAGCGTATTAATTAATTTTTTATTAGAAATATTTTTATACAGAGTTCTGATTTTTAGAGAAAAAAATATTTCTTTAACCCATAACCCAAAAATCTGCATTTTTGGAGCCCACTGATTATATACCTATGTTTTGAATTTGAAAAAATCTCTTTTTGTTTTTCCTATGAAGAAGGGTTGGGTGAATGCGCATGCGAAACTGGCGAGGTTCAGCACCTCCAACAAGGTTTAGAACCGCTGATCTAGACCCTCTCCTGTGGGCGTCCTTCTACCCAGATCTTCAGCACCCCTCCCCCGTCCTTGTCCGAACCATCTCAGTGCGACTTTATCTCCGATGGACTCGTTCCTGCTCCTGTCCGTCCTCCTCTCTCCTCAAATAGAGCCTCCATATCTTCATCCCTGCCTTCTCCTCAGTGTCTCCAAGCTGGCTGCTCTCCCCTCCACCTTCTCCGCCTCTCCTTTCATTCCGGCTGATGCTCTTCTATCACCCCTGAGACTTTTCTCCGCCCGCTCCAACTTCCTTCACCTCCTCTCCACGCTGGACTCCATGACCTTCGCTCGTCGTGACTGAAGGTGACGCTGTTTCCCTCAGGAGCAAAAAAAAGATTCGCTTTCCACGAATCAAGACTGACTTTTTCATCTCGACGTAGCGAAGCAACATAATCAGAATGAAAATTGATATCCGTTTCTATCTTCTCGAGGCCGCTCTTTTCCAGGCTCATGATAAAGGATCCTCTTTAACCCGCGTGCTATTTTTCATCCCCCCGTACAGAATCCGCCATTTTCTATAATCGGTTCCGGAAAAAAGGCTGACTCAAATGTGGACTCCGCGCGAAGGTTTGCGGTGACCGATAGAAGGAGATTTGATGAATCTGCGAGGCGGAGTGACAAACAAGTGACTCAGGGATCCGTCGGCGGGACGAGCGCAGCAGGTGGACGTAGGCCGAGCAGCCGGGCCATCGGGAAAACGGGAGGGAAAGAGCGGAGGAAGAGGAGGGGAGGTCCAGATTAGGAGCTAAAGACGCTAAATTAGCAAACGGACGGTGGTCCGGGAAGATGAAAACATCGGAAATACCTTTTCAGTGGATGAAGCCTTCTGTACCGACAACGGAACCCGGACTTAGGAGTGCATCAGCTTAGGAGTTTTCGCAGATCCGATCTGACTTAGGAGCGGCTCGGTTTGACACCGACATGGCCGCCGCTGGCCGCGATGTGGCGTTTAAAAACAGTGGGACGCGCCGCCCGCCGCTAGCTAGCCCAGAGATAATCACAGAAAAGGTGGTGAATTCTTGTCGAAATCTTCTTGTCGTGGCAACTGGACTTGAATTTCTCCGCTTGAAGACGTTTCAGCCTCTCATCCCCAGAGGCGTCTTCGCTTCTTTGGGGAGTTTCCCAATATTTGGGCGGGTCGAGTTCTGATGACTTGTTGTGTTATGGGAAGAGCTGATCGGCAGAAACTCGGTTTAAGGGAGTTGTTGTGCTAACGGAGGTGCCGTTCGTTGGGGACAAAAGAGCGCTTTCATATCGGGAAACTCCCCAAAGGGACTTGAAACTGAGGACGCGTCTGGGATGAGGGGCTGAAGCGTCGTCTGGTGAAGAAATTCAAGTCCAGTTGCAACGACGTGACGATTTCTCTCGAGGTGTGCCTGAAGAGATGGACGAGGCGTCGGAAGAGGCGTTCAAAGCCGGTCGGGGACGGATTGATGGTTTTAAAAAGAGGAGCGTCTTCACTCTGTCCCTAAATGAAGTTTAGCCAGAAAGTGTAGCAGAAGTTACATTTAGCAGCACATCGCATTAAGTGTTTAGCCAGTATGCTAAGTTAAGCGAAAGAGCACCAAACGAAGAACATATTAATTTCACAAACCAGCCTCCGCTGCCGCCGGAGGCCTTTTCGTCCGATCTTCAAGGCAAATACACTTAATAAAACCCTCTTCTTTACTTCTCTTTTTATGATGTATTATCAATTTTTAATAGTACTTATTATTCATAAAGTACATTTTTCTTATTTAAAAACACAACACAACCAGAGGGCTGGAAAGGATTAATAGGGTCTCAATTCATTTTAATTGGAAAATTTGTAACACAAGCAGATCGAGTTCCGAGCTCGGTCAAACAGCCGATCCAACATAACCCTGGGTCGGGTTCTGACCTGCTTTATTTACACATGGAGGACAACTGCTGACGAGTACAACTGAAAAAACAGCTCCGGTTGAATCCTGCACGGAGGTCCTCAAGAACGCCGCGACGGGGACGGTGTTCTCGGGAAACTGTCTTCAAAGGGCCTGTCAGAGCCAATGAGGGGAGGAAGTCCTGCCTCTTCTACCGAGCCTATAAATGTCTCTGCACAGTCTCAGCTCTCTAATCTATTTGCGCTTCACCGCACTTAACCTGACTACTGCAGGACCACTGCCGGCAATTTAGCCGTCCAGCAGAAGGTCATAAAAATCCCCGCCCGGGTTGATGACTTCAGAAGTTAGCAAGCTAAACAATGGCGACAACCGAAACTCACAGTCCATCTTGTTTGACTCGGCTGATAATCATTCATTAAAGAACCGATGCTAGTGGAACGGTAGCAGAAAAGCAAAATTGTCTGAAATTGCAACAACTTATAACGGTGTTTGCAGTAGCTCTTATGCTAATGTTAGTCAAGACCCCATTGAAACAACATTGTCGCGCAGTCCGTCCAAATAATGACTTATCCTCACGACATTATCGCACCGTCGGGCTAATCGACCGTAGCTTCATATATCATCGCACGAATCGATCAGGGTGATCATGCAGTTTGCAGGAGTTGCGTGACTCCTCCCCGAAGGTGTCCTCTTGGATATCCAGCTTAATTACCTCATCAGGTCAATCCAGATGCCGCGGGTGACCTTGCGCCGACTGCAGCGTCAGCTAGCATCTTCTCGGAAAAACGGGACGGTTGGACGGGGGCCAGAGGAGGCCCGGGAGAAAGGGGGGTTTGGGAGGAGAACCAGACCGGACCTCAGCGTCCGGGTTGCGCATAAATGCTATGGGAGGGTTGGGAAAGGGTGCGGACAAAGCTGTGGACTTCCAAAGGAAATCGGAGGAAAAGGAAACACCAATTAGCCTAGCATGTATAAAAAAAACTAATTTATACGGTGAACTATATGGTGAATAAGTCATTCATGCATTCATTCATTCATTCGTTATCAATACAGCAATACCAGCTGTCACTGGGCGAGAGGCGGGGCTAAACCCTGGACCCGCCAATCACATATTGAGACACGCTAGCATTCACTCGCTCACTCATTCACACGTCATACAGAGACATACAATCATTCACCCTGTCAGTCACATTTAGAGAAAACAACCATTCACTCCCTTATTTGCACTTCGTGAAAAAGAGTCCACACACGGAGTGTGTTTGTTGTCATGTGCGCAGCCCGGAAGCGTGTTTCCCTGTCCAATGAAATTCTTACTTTGCCGTCCGCAGTGCATTTAGATATGCATCGGTCGTAAAAAACGATTATTATAGATATGACCGGTGTTGGCAGTGCAGATAAAACCTCAGAGTGCAGCTTGGTGTGCGACTCACAAGGCGCAGGTGCAGGGATGAGTGCGGTTTAAATGGAGACGTACAACCGTCCACTGTGGTCATAAAGAGGCGGCGTGTCAGCCATGAAGACGAGCCGCACCCGGGGTCAAAACAGGGAAGAGATCCACCGGCGGGTCTCACTGAGGGAGGCGCCGACGGGGCCCGGGGGTTGTTTGAAGCCTTCCTGAACGAGAGAAAAACCCATTCCCAGACCCCAGCGATCAAGTATATGAGCCGGAGTTAAGCTAATGAAAAGCTACCGTTAATGCCGAACTAATTAACACGCCAGGACGGCGCTCCGCCGCTCGACACTTGACCGGGATCATTACTGGGTGAAGCGATGAACGGAAATCACCGGCGGCATTACCGCTCGACCGGATCAGCCGCTGCCGGCGAGGCCGGAGTCCAGCGAAGCATGTGCCAAATGATTCGCCGTGTGATGACTCGAACAGTCGTCCGGCTCGGGTGAATCAATGAAGCGGGCCCGGGAATTAAAAAAACAGCACCGGAAACCTTCCTCCGCCGGCGGGTCCGGCTAGCCCATGTCATTTCTGCTTATATTCGCTCAAGGCCGCTGTGATTAAGCTCCCAGCTGAGCCCGTTCCGCCGCTAATAGCCAGAGGACCAAAACACCGATTGCTTTAAGCCAAACGGCCTTTTATGAAGCAAAGCTCAAACGCAAATCCTGCGTTCCTCTCTTAAGCCCCGCAAACCGCTAATTATCCAACTTGTTTCTTTGCCAGACCCGTGTCAGGAACGCCGTACATCCATACAACAACTCGCCATTTTACCACTATATAATATATACACGTATATATACTTTTTTTTTCCCAATTTAATATCTTTATTGGCCCATGTCTGACTGGAGGAGGATAATCTCATGAATTGCCATTCTGGACTGAATGGCTGTATGTCTCGAGACGACCTATGGACGAGCAAATGGATGGCAGTCAGTGTCTATAATAATGAGCGAATGAATGAGTGAATGTTTTTGGTCTTTATGTGTTTAAATGAGTGAGTGAATGGCTTTTTGTGTCACTATGACCAATGAATGCGTGAGCGAATGAATGGCAGTCAGTATAATAAAGTCTATATAATGTGTGAATGACTGAGTGAATGACAGTCTGCGTCTATCTGATGTATGAATGAGTGAATGGCTGTCTGTGTCTATATGATGCGTAAATGAGTGAGTGAGTGAATGTGTGCTTCTGTCTAAATGTGTGAATGAACAGCAGTATGTCTCTCTATGACCAATGAGTGAATGAGTGATTGGTTGTATCTCTACATAATGTGTGAATGAGTGAGTAAATGATTTTGTCTCTATATGTGTGAATGAGTGAGAGAATAGTTGCATGTCTCGATGTGACCTATGGATGAGTGAGTGAATGGCAGTCTGTGTCTACATAATGTGTGAATGAACGAGTGAATGTTGTACGTCTGTGTTCATGTGAATTAGTGAGTAAATGTTTAATGTCTAAATTTGTGAATGAGTGAGTGAGTTAACGGCAGTTTGTGTCAATCTGATATGTGAATGAGTGAGTGAATGTGGTTCGTCTCTATATGTTTGGGTGAATGAGTGAATGGTTGCACGTGTCTACGTGACCTGTGAATGAACAAGTGAATGGTTGGATGTCGATGTATGATTTGCGATTGAGCGAATCAATGGTTGTACGTCTCCTGATGATGTGTGAATGACAGGATGAATGGCTAAATGTCTGCATGCGTTCTGAATGAGTGAGTGAATGGTTGTATATCTCTTCATAACCTGTGAATGAGTGAGTGAATGTCAGTCTGTGTCTATATAACCAATGGTTGTATGTCTATACAATGTGTGAATGAGTGAGTGAATGGTTTTTGTCTCTGAGTGAATAAGAGAATGTCAGTCTGTGTCTACATGATGTATGAATGAATGAGTGAATGGTTTTATGTCTATGTATGTTTGCTATTGAGCGAGTGAATGGATGTATGTCTCCATCTGATGTGTGAATAAGTGAGTGAGTGTCTCCATGTCTTGGGAATCTTCATGTCCTCCAATGAGAGGGTGAACGGTTGCATGTCTCTAGATGAGAATTATGACATTAACAAAATAATAACAACACCAATGCACTGTTACATTAAACTATGAGGTACAATGACACCGAGCGATAAGCAACATGCAGAATGAATGAATGAATGAATATATTAAGTTCTTATAGCTTCATCTTTTTCACAAAGGTTAGCGTCTTGGCGGCGGCGTGCGCGAGTGTGCGTGAATGGGCGCATGCTAACTAGCGTAAAGGACTTTGAAAGGGCAGCTCTACAAGCGGAGATGGTTTAAGAACAATCAGATCGGGGTGGATGTAGAAGCCCTTCATGGTCGGTTCTGCTGTGATGGCCGTCTCCTCGCGCGCCCGCGTAAAAAAAAATTTTAAAAAAAAAAGATAAAATAAAACAGCTTCCTAATGATTTCTGCTCCAGTAGCTCGGCAACAGTTCTATCCAAATTCATAATGCACCCGTACAGTGCAATTAAGGTTCTCATTTTTCATCGCAGACTGTCATTTCATTTGCGTGGAGCCCCGAACGTGAAAAGCAAGACGCCGTCATAAACAGCAGCAGCTGTGCGCCGACGCCGGAGATGTCGAAGCAGCTTGAGGAATTAATGACTCTCCGGGAGGAACACGGATCGATACGGCGTCATTCATCATATGTCGATGCTGTTTGTCATCCCTCCTCTCTTAATATCATTACAACCCGGCCTCTCAAAACCATCTCCTTATCTTTTAACGTCGTTATTAACAGCTACCTGCTCGTTGCCATGGCAGCAAAACACGTTGCAATGGCGCCGGCGGAGGAGGTCTGCAACGCCAGGGCTCATTAGGCTGAGACGCGAGGTGGATATTGTTAGCGGGCAAAGAAAAACAGGAGTAGGTGATGAGGAAAAAACAAAAGTGAGCATTGATGCTTTTACTTTTTCTCTTATTTGTTGGGTGTCTGTGACACATGGGTAATTCCACCTTTTGTTCGGGGGAGGAGCGGCGAGTCTGGCCTTCCGCTACGATCAGCCGCTGACCTGAATTCTCAAAGACGGAAGAGACGCTTCTCACGGCTCTCATTTCAAACCGGATTCCGAACTTCGGATTTTGACAGGAAACCCCTGAACCGGCGATCGAAGGCGATGAATTCCGGTTTCCGACGCGTCGACAGTCGTTGGCGCAGCAATCACTTGGCGGAGAACGTCGGATGGTGTAACCTTAGCATCAGTAACGTCAGAATGAAAATGAAAAAACAGTTTCCCACTCATGGGATCATGAAACTGCATCTCATCTCAAAATGATGAATGAGTCGGCTCGGGCCGCTAGCGCTGCGCGGGTCATTTGTGAGCGGTCCGCAAAGAAAATATCTCTTGGTACAAACGATAGTTTTTTCATTCGGCCTTACGGATCTTATTTTCAAAAACGACCGTTTCCGCCTTCGCCTTCCTGCCGCGCTGAACTCCGTGGCGCCATTTCAAACAACAGCTACCGCAAGCTAGCCCTTGAAAAAAAATTAAGCCGGAGACAAAAGTCGTCGGAGAGGAAACGAGCGAACGATGAGACGGCGGAAGCGTCGCAGACTGCCGGGAAAAATTAAAAGCTGCATTTAAAAGAAAGTATCAAGATTCCCACCTGAGTTACGGGTTCGTCGCAACAGGTGATTCACAAGCTCCGCCCCCGCTAGCCGATATTTACGGCGAACGGCTCCCACTGACTCTACATGATGCTGAATTGATATCATAGCGCTAAATGATTGAAATCCTTATATGAAGTGTCACGGTTGTGTTCAGGTTAAATGCTGCGATCTGACAAAAGCTTTTGTCGTTTGAACCCCCGCATGCATAAAACTGGTCCCTGGTCCAAAAAAGGTTGGAGGACGGCTGATAAAGAGACAAACAACCGTCCACTCTTTCATTCCAGGGGACACAAATCTAGGAAAAAGGACCGTTCACGTCCTCTTTCACGTCATGAAGACAGAAAACCATCGCCCTCTCATTCGCACATCATCCAGAAACTCGCTAATTCACTCACTTTTGGACAATTCAGTGTTTCCAGTGAACCTCCAGCATGCTTGGGACGCCGGAGAACCCGGAGGAACCCCAGAGAAAAACACCACAACACCGCAGCAGACACTATTACGCGTGTGTGTGTGTGTGTGTGTGTGTGTGTGTGTGTGTGTGTGTGTGTGTGTGTGTGTGTGTGTGTGTGTGTGTGTGTGCGTGTACTGTATACACTTCAAATCTAATCAAGGGAGCCAGTGTGGTGGAACCCAGACATCTTGCTTGTCCTGCGAGACTTAGTTGCACTTCAC
>CAAKHD010003649.1:9857-20449 GCA_901007705.1 Fistularia tabacaria
GGGCAGGGGTTTTTTTTTTTTAAGAAAACAGAGAGTGGCCGGGCCAAACAGGAAAAGGGGGGGGGGGGGGAGAGCCCCCCCCCCCCCCACCCCTCCGCCAGGGTGACCCCGAACCCCCCTCTCCTGTTCAAATCCTTTAATCCAAAGTGCTCCGCGGGCCGAGTCATCAGCGGACTTTTCTTAATCGCCCCGGATACCTGTCCCCCCCCCAACGGTCTCCGTGGCGCTTCAGTTGTAGTGGAGATGCTCCGACGGCCTCCCGGTCGGAAGCGGGGGGCGCTCGGGGTCCGGGTCGGGGTCGGGGTCGGGGTCGTCGTCCGGGGAGACCAGCCGCAGGGCCACCTCGTTCTCGTAGCAGAACGACGAGCGCGAGCTCCGGAGGTACTTCTGCTCGGCGAGTTCCTTGGCGCTGCACGAGGGCGTGTTGGCGATCTCGTACGTGCGGTGGAAGAAGGAATAGTCCACCTGCGCGGGGAAAGGAGGGGGGGGTAATTAAAACAAAATCCATGTGTTTTTCAAGCCAAGATTATTCTTCTGAGAGGAATGAGATTTACCGGCAGGACAGAGTTTAATCTCGGAGAGAAGTAACCCAGCGCGGGAATTGAAATCAGACTTGGCAAACCGGCCTTTTTTTGCAGGGATGACCTGTTTTTTTGCAGGGATGACCTTTTTTTTTAATAATCTCATATCTGATTGGTCTTGGGGTGAAGACCCGAGGATTCTGCGTGCATCCCTCCCCTGTGTCGTTCCACCCGAAAAGACCTTTAAATGAACCGTCATCCGCGGAAGGTTGGGCTATCGCATGAGGCTGAACCCGCTTAGAAGCAGTATTTAGCTTGCTAGCTAGCATCAACCCATATGCGGTGAAATTACAAGTTTAGCAGGGGGCTGTACGTGAAACAAGGCGGGGCGTTGGGATATGAAAATGTCCCGCACTGCTGAACCAATTCGGACTGATAGTTAGCGCTAGGCTAGCCGCGAGTCATACAGCCATAGGCATGAGGGATATCCCATGATGCACTTCCCTTCCTGTCTGCTCTCGTGTCCCACGCTAGTCACCTCGTCTCATTTTTTTTTCTGAAAATCAAAGCTATTACTGTACGTTTCTGCTATTAGCATGTAGCTGTTAGCGCTACTGTTCTCATTCGTAAGAGATCATCTGTGCGTCGCAACCCTCACGTGTCCTCAGACGCCTGGGTGGTGATTTGGTGCTGTGGAAATGAAACCTGTCTAGACTCGAGGACGGAATCTGGATTTGGCGTTGAGGCATATCGTTCATCCTCTCATTCACACGTTATATAGACATACAACTGTTCACCCTCTCACTCATTCATTCATACGTCATATAGAGACGCAATCATTCACCCTCTCATCACGTCATATAGATGCATACAAACATTCATCCTCTCAGAGGTGTCATAAGGAGACATACAACCGTTCACCCTTTCATTCGTTCATACATGAAATAGAAGTATACAAATGTTCATCCTCTTTCATTCACAAGTCAGATGAAGGCATACAAACATTCATCCTCTCATTCGTTCATACGTCATAGAGACGCATTTGTTCACCCTCTCATTCATTCATATAGAGGCATACAAACATTCATCCTCTCATAGAGGTGTTATAAGGAGACATACAATCATTCACCCTCTCATTCATTCATACATGAAATAGAAACATACATCCATTCATCCTCTCATTCATTCATACATGAAATAGAAACATACATCCATTCATCCTCTCATTCATTCATACATGAAATAGAAACATACAACCACTCATCCTCATTCATTCATACATCAAATAGAAACATACATCCATTCACCCTCTCATTCATTCACTCATACATTAAATAGAAACATACAACCATTCACCCTCTCATTCATTCATGTGTGGACAATGTAGGGTCTCCAGTGAACATCCTGCCTGTTTTTGGCCTGTATGGGGAACCCGGAGAACCAGAAAGGAAGCCCACGCAGACACGTGGAGAACATGGAGACCCCAGACTCCACCCAGGGACCTTGTCGCGAGATGGAAGCATGATGATGCCACTGAATGCAACGGGGCCGCAAGCCTCCGCCTCTGACCTGGTAGCCGTCTTTCCTTTCGAAGAGCACCGGCTCGAAGCGCCGACCCCAGAGGATTTCCGACGCCAGGTAGGAGCTGCGGCACTGCGTGGTCATGGCGGTGGCCTCCACCATGCCCTCCAGAATGACCACCACCTCCAGCTCGGGGTCGGTCTCCAGGGCGCGGCGGTCCATCTCGAAGAAGGGCGACTCGTCGTCGATCTCGTGCACGATGGTCACCGGCGAGACCAGGAAGATGCGGTCGGTGCCGTTGTCGAAGCCGACGTTGATGTCCACGTTGTCCAGCGGCAGGAACTCCCCCTCCGGGGTCACCCTCGGCTGCGGGCAAACACGTGGGTCGCACCTTCATTTCTGTGACGTCGCAGGTGAGGATTAATCCGTGATCCCGGGAGGCTTATAGCGAATCAAGAATAATCGTGCCCTTCGGCGCAAATTCCTCCCCCGGGAGCTTTGCGGCGGGTTATTAAACTCGTCGGAATTCAAGCGGAGCCCCCTCCTCTTCGCACGGCTCACCCGTCACCGGGGGGGGGGGGTTGCCGCTTACTGGGAACAGTACCCAACGGACGTTTTTTAGATTTTTTTATATATTTTTTTAGAAATGAATCCCATCTGCACTGCCCTGAACTTTGCTCCGGAACGGAGGGCGGGATGGTTCGGTGAAGACCTCGCTCCCCGGAGAAGCATACCGTGGGGAGGACGGCGGTTCGGGATGACAAAAGCCAGAGGTTCTCGGTTAAAGAGTCGCCGGTTAAAGTTAATCCACGATAAATCTTCTACCCCGGGGTGGGGGGGTGCAGGGGTGGGGGGGTGAAACAAGCTCTCATTAACCGAGGCCGGCGGCGTTCAAGCCAGATGGTCGCTCCGTCCGTCTCCGCCCCCTCCCCCCCCCTGCCCCCGCCCGGAGCGGCACGTGGCGGCCTCGGTTCGGACTTTTCAATTGGTGACCTTGCCGACGGCCTAAATCTTACCTTGAGCAGCTGCGCCCGTACGTGCGCCTCCACCAGGTGGCTCCTGCGCAGGTTCCCCACGCGCCACATCATGCAGAGCTTCCCGTCCCTCAGCGCCACCACCGCCGTCTCCGAGAACACCAGCGTCTCGTTGCGCTTCTTGGGCTTGGCAATCTTGGCCATGACCGCCCCGATGATGAAGGCGTCGATAATGCAGCCCACGATGCACTGCAGAACGACCGCCACCACCGCCAGGGGGCACTCCTCCGTCACGCTCCGGAACCCGTAACCGATGGAGGTCTGCGTCTCCAGGGAGAACAGAAAGGCCGCCATGAAGCTGTTCACCTGGAGGAAGCACGGCTCCTCGGGCGCCGCCTCCCCGTCCGCCTCGCCGGGGGCGGGGCGGACGGAGAGGTCGCCGTGCGCGGAGGCGATGAGCCAGAAGGCTAATCCGAAGAGCAGCCAGGAGAGGAGGAAGGAGAGGGTGAAGATGACCAGCATCCAGCGCCAGCGGATGTCCACGCAGGTGGTGAAGAGGTCGCTGAGGTACCGCTGGCCCCTCTCGCTCATGTTGACGAAGGTGACGTTGCAGCGTCCGTCCTTGCCCACAAAGCGCTGCCGGGGCCGGCGGCTCGAGCGCCGGGCGCGCCGGCGGCTCGCGGCGGCCGGGGAAGAGGCCGAGTCCGGGTCCGAGGACGACCGGCTCTCCCCTCTTCTTCCGGCCCAGCCGCCGCCTCTCCCGCTCCTCGTCCCGGGGCGCATTTCTCCTTCTCCTCCGGCGTCTCCCCCGGCCGACTCCGCGGCGTCGCTCTGCCTCCGCGCACCGCTGGCGCCGCTCAGGAGAGGCAGGGCTTTGCCGTTGAGGGCGCGGGTCGGGGAGGGACTGCTCGGGGTCGCCGACCCCGTCGGGCTCCCCCCCGCCCTGGCCGTGTCAGCGGCGCTCTGCGCCAGCCTCATGACCTCCTCCTCCTCCACTGGCCCGTCCACCACAGCACTGAAGCGGCGTTTGACGCGCGCCGCTCCCATCCCGGCCCGGGGCGGCCTCGGCGACGCGGTCCCTTCCCCCGGTGCTATTGAAGCTAACGGAACTCCTTCTCTCGCAGTTTTTTCAGGGACGTTTGAAATCCATATCAGTTCTGGTCAGTCACTCTGTCCTCCCGGCGCGTCCTCCTCCGGTCGGTGACCCGTCCAGCTGAAACGAGTCCACGGCGCCGGACGACGAGGAAAGCGGAGAGCATGCAGGAACAATTACGGGAGGCTTTAAAAACAACACAAAGGGGTCGATAGCATCTACAGCGTGCGGCGTGGAAGCGGGGAAAGCTACGGATGCAACCCTGAGGGACACGTGCGTCTCAAACGTCAGATGGGAAGGGCGGCGGGGAGGGGGAGGTGTCCATGCGGTCGAGATAAGTAAACCATGCCGGCTCTTACGGTCGTGGCTCCCAAACCCCTTGGCGCCGGCGTGAGGAGAGAAAAGACAGGAGGGCTTTCAGGCGTCAGGAGCACGTCTGGCAGGAGGAAGTACCGCTTCCCCTCCGATCAGCGGGGCCCGAACCCGAGATCCCCATCCCGCCCCCGCCCTCCGCTCAGGTCACGGCTTTGACGATAGCGCAGCGGCTGTCCCAGGGTTCCCCTATCGGCTCGACGGCCATCTTGAATTCGGCGAGATGCTACGTGCGCCCTCTCTTTTTAATTTGTTTTTCCGACGGCGGTGACTTCATCCACGCCGGCTGCTGTTAGCAATCACCCGCATCAACCGCTCCATCGGGGCAGTCATACCTCATTACCGCTCGGCATTACCGCCGACAAATCACCTACACAGATAAGGAGGGGGGAAAAGAAAACAACCGCTGCTTTGAAGCGTCTGGCGGTCACCTTTTCCTGGAAAGGCCCTCGGCGGCCTCCTGGGGACGCCCGGGACCCGTAATGGCCGCCTAGGTACAACAGTTTCCAAACTGGAGAGGAGTTAAACACATGGTGGCGAACGGCGATGATTCCCTGGTCGCGCCGCGGGGAGGGGGACCCCCTCCTGGCCGCGTTTACCTCTCACGACCATGCCCGCAGGACGCGGCTAAAATGGCAAGCGTTGCCCCGGGATACCAGACAAGGGGTTTCTCCAGGCAACGGCGGAGCAGGAGGGGTCTACAACAAGTAGAAATGGGGGAACAGATCCCTCCTGAAATGGGAGTTCACGTAGGGGTTCATCTCGGCACTGGAGTCGAAAAAACCCCACAACTTCCTGTCGCTGAGCTGGAATCTGTTTCCCTGTTACCGTGACGCCAGAAGCCTCTCGCGTCCGAAAGGAACTGGAACAAACAAAAGGAGCTGATGAAGAGCAGCGGATGATTCCCCCCCCCGAAGGGTTAAGCATGGGAGCAGACGGGGGGGACGTACCGTCGCCTGCGGCGATGGGGGGCGGTCAGACGTCACGGCGGCAGGTCCTCCGACGCTCCTGTGGAGACAGACAGGCGGAGAAGTCAGATGAGGTGGACTGCGACCGGGGATACATCTCCAGGAGCCATCCTCCCACAGACAGTGCCAACAAGCAAGAGTTAAACAAGTGATCGGCCACCTCCCTTGTCAACCTGCCGCCGTCACGTCCAACCATAGCCAGCAGCGATGGGAGACAGTTGGACGTGATGGCGGCAGGTCCTTCGACACTCCTGTGGAGACAGACAGGCGGAGAAGTCAGATCCGTGAGGAAGTGGACTGAAGCTACCGGGCATACATGTTCAGGAGCCACCCTCCCATGGACAGTGCCACCAAACACGGGTCAAACAAGTGATCCGCCACCTCCCTTGTCAACCTGTCACCGTCACGTCTGACAGTCCCCCATCGCCGCGGGCAACGGTCGGACGTGACGGGCGGCAAATCCTCTGACGCTCCTGTGGAGACAGACAGACGGAGAAGTCAGACCGGTGACGAGGTGGGCTGAGGCTACCGGGCATACATCTCCAGGAGCCACCCTCCCATGGACAGTGCCAACAAACAAGGGTCAAACAAGTGATCCGCCACCTCCCTCACCATGGTTGAATGTTTGATGCTGGACCACCTGCAATCCCCCACCCAACACCAGCACCACCTCCACCCCGAGCCATGCAGAACCCTCATGGCTTCCAGCCCCGACGCGTAAAAATAGACACCAGCTAACAAGCCGATTGGCTATTCTACAGTGCAGCCGTGAGGTGGGAGACACCGCCATCGGCCGGGGGCGGGAGGGGTCAGGTGACCGCCGTCTTCGCATTCCCGTCACAGAATTTTATTTCCCTGACTCTCGAGCCCTGCTGTCTCTGAACCGTAACTCTGTAAGCTCGTTTTTCTTCCTTCGCGGCGACCCACCGGGACAAAGCGCCAAACTTTCGCGCCCGCTGTCCTCGTCTTCGAGACGTCGCCAGCTAGGTGCGGACGGACAGCCGTGACCTTGGGACTCCTGTTGGAACCACGTGGACGGGCTCTCAAGACCGGTATCTCGTGAGATTGGGTCGGAGTGTCGACTGACGACAGGAGCTGGAGGAGGTGATGACGGAGCTGTGTGTCTGTGTGTGTGTGTGTGTGTGTGTGTTTGTGTGTTTGTGGTTGTGTGTGTGTGCGCGCTGATCTTGTGACGGCGAGGTGGCAAATAGCTCTGCTGACCTCTCGTCACGCCGGGCGTCTGGCTCCGACTATCAGCGTGAGATCGCGTGTTTCACGACAAAGGGGAACAAAGTTGAGCCCTCCGGGACGGCAGGAGGACAGGGCGGGATGGGACTAATTCCTGGACGAAGACCCCGCCATTCACTCCTGATGCTAACCTTTAGCCGCGGGAGCTAAAAGAGCGGTACCTCCTTGGGTGGGGGTGGGGGGAACTGATGATCTTGGTTACTCAATTACACATGTACTGTCACGTACTCATGCCTGCTGCTGCGAGAACGAGGACTCCTGATTGGGTACCGGCGGATTAACGGCTGATTGGATTGGGAATATCTAACGTGTGAGATGACCAAGGTACGGGAACGTACCATCAGAGGAATTCTGTGTGTTTGGTAAATCCAGACTGTACCATTTACTGATGCATGGGGGAGGGGGTCGCGCCAATCAGCTTTTGGGGAGATGGCTGAAGGAGGTGACGCCTTCGCCCAGAAGCACAAATAAACGAGAACATTACACCCCCTCCGGTGGCGCTCGGAAGAATTAAAGTACTTTAGAAAGTGCTCTTTTGAAGTACGATCAGCTTTAAAAGATTGTATGACCAAAACACTGCAGAGGATGAAAGTATTTGGAGTACGACGGGATGTAATACTCCATCATCTGCACCCTGGACATGGAGGGAAGTCCGCGAAGTCCAGGAAAAAGTCGTCGTTTTGGGGGGGGCGGGGCTTATTTAGGAACGGTCATGTGACACGGAGATGTCAAGGAAGTAGCGGTAGGATTTTGATGTAAACAATAAATAATAAATGAATAGAAATGGCGCTACGCTAGGAGCCGCGCCGACCCACTTCCTGTCTCCTCTGTAAAATACAGACGTGCTAGCTAATGGATGGTCTCTGGAGCGAGACGTCAGTAATCCCCCTGATGGATTCACAAATAAACATGAAAACAAAGGCCATCAGAGAGGAGCCGTTGGCGTGATGGGGTTTCAAAGAAAACACGGCTGACCCCCGGCTGACGATCGATCCCCCCCGCTATTGATCGCTGCTGTTGGAAACCAGGCCAGGGATTGGTCCCCCTCCGCCTCTTTCATCACACACCGCCGGTAGCGGTCGGGTTTCAACCAACCAAACCGAACGCGGCTGCTTCCTCGTGTTCAACCAATCCCATCGATCCGGCCCGCGGTTTTCATGCGGCGGTGACGGCGGTGATTGACGCTGCATGGAAAGAACAAGATTCGCCTCTGAAATCTAACTGTGTTATTACGGCATGCAGACAGTAATAACTGTGTAATTACTGCGGAATAACAGTGATAACTATGTAATTACACTATTTGACGGCATTTTTGCGAGGAGACAACAAGAAGCTCTGGATTAAAAACATTTCACCGAGCTTATTGATAAGATGATCAATCCGTAGAGTCGAGGTCGGGAACGTTTTGTGTCTGCTGATAAGAAACGACAGGGTCTGAGCAAAGCGGGATTTAAACACACACGCACACACACTCACACACACACACACACCCACACACACACACGCTCATCAGATAATAAGCACATGTTGTCTTCTTGGAATCGGGCCTGGTTCCGTCTAATTGGGGCGTTTTGTGGCGGCGGAGGCTCCGTCAGCTGCCGGGGGATCGGGGTCGTTGTCCGATGACGAGCGGGCGTTTAATCAGGCGGGAGATTTAAGGCGGCAAAAGTCGGCGGGCGCCTCTTAAGATCCCGGACGTCTGAGTTTTAATTAAGGAGATACTCGGAAGACGGAGACGCCGGCCAGGATTCACCGCAGACGGCGAGAAATTTACAATCCGAAGGGGAAGGGGGCGGGGCTTATCCCTGACGGGTCAGCTGTCAATCACAGGCATCCAACCAATTAGCCCGCTCTCATTCGTCGGACCGTCCGATTCAAAGCCCAACGGCGCGGTTTTTAACCAAAACCGACCAATCACAGGCCGGTGTTTCGGCAGGGGCGGGTTTCGACGCCGTCCAGGTATCGGCCGATGCCAGTGGATGTGTCCCCACCCGAGAAGTCAGGTGTGTTTTTGCACGTTCCTGGGCTCTGATTGGTTGAAGGAGCATCGCCGTTCCTTCCTGCGGTTTTCACGACGTCGACTAATCGTCAAGAGTGAAGTGTGTGTGTGTGTGTGTGTGTGTGTGTGTGTGTTCTTGGCGGCAGCAGGAGGAGGAGGAGCCAGAGCGGCCATTTTAACCTCATATCGTGTCTGACAACAGTCCGATGAAGACGAACTCACACACACACACGTATAAATATAAATATAACAAAAGAAACCATCATGATAGCAGATCAACAGGATCAATACCCCTGGGAATATGAGATGATGGTTTTAGATGAGTTTTCATCTCTCGCTGTGACGTTTGCCCGACATTACATCTGAATTCATTTCTTTTTTTCATTTTTTGCTCCCTTAGCCAACACCTCTTTCCGTTTCCATGGCAAAATTTGATGATATGATGATTTAATAAATAATGAGTAATAAAAACAAGTCGTAACAACAACAAATGAGTAATAAGTATCATCAGTAACAACCAATAACTAATACTTATAAGTAGTAGTAAGTAATGGGTAATAACCATGAGTAATTGTAATAACCGATGAGTAATGAGTAATAAATTGTAATGAGTAATAGTGAATAAGTAGAGAGTAATAAGTAAAGATTGATAACCAATAAGGAAGTAGCAGGAAAGTAGCAGGAAAAGAGAAACAACCATTAAGTACTCGTAATGACCAATAATTGATGAGTAACAAGTAGTGAGTAATGAGTTATAACCATTAAGGAATAGTGAGAAGAATGAGAAATAAAAAAAGATGGGCAGTCCAAATATAATCTGGGTGTTGGAGGGATTACGACTGCCGACGACGACCGGAATTAAAACAAACGCATTGAAAACGAACTGGCCTCAACGTTAGGAAACAACAACAACCACAGCAACAATATTACAGCGACAACAATAATAACAACAACGGCAAGGCAACTTTGTGACGTCATCCGAGATCAGAGCGCTAAATAAAGGCCAAATGAAGGACTTTTAATATAAGATGTTCATAGTTTTTTTTAATTTTATTTCATTTTTACTTTTTTTTCAATTTGTCATTCATGTATTTTTCTCGATTATTTTTTTTAATTTATTGATTGATTTATTGATTTATTTTTCAAAAGCATCCCGGGCTCGGCCGGTCACTCACCGGACGTCGCCTCTTCCGCCGACGAGCGCGTCCTTCCTTCCTTCTATCCCTCCTTCCTTCCTTCCTTTTTCCTTTCTTCCTCAATTTTTTTGAAAAGTATTTAATTTATTTTGGACGTCGTTTCCCGCCACCGGATGTGTCGACGGCCGCGCGGGAGCCCCTCCATCAACCGTCCGCTGGGCCGTCAGGTGGTTGCGCGAGCCCGATGACGTCAGCGCAGGCAGGCCACGCCCCCTTCACCCTCATCCGCGCGGTGACCTTGCCCCCCCCACACACACATACACGTACACACACACACATATACACACTCGCACACACGCACATACGCACACACGCATACACACACACACACATATGCACACTCACACACATACACACACACATATAGACACATATATACACACACACACACACACACACACACACACACACACACACACACATTTTATGACCTTAATATTGGAGTCGTTGTTTGGGATTTGTAATCTGGATTTTTGGGGGTCGATGGCGTCACGAAAGGCTAATTTTAGATCTCCATGAGGATTATTCACGTCTTATTAAAAAGTGCTTAAGGATTTTGTAGTTTTTTATGACCATTATTCTAATATATATATATATATATATATATATATATATATATATATATATATATATATATATATATATATATATATATATAGAGATAAAAAAAAATATAAATATTTTTATATCAATCTCACAC
>CAAKHD010003649.1:26586-41936 GCA_901007705.1 Fistularia tabacaria
GGGGTTTGGGCTGGGTGGGGTGGGGGGGTGGGGGGGTGGGGGGGTCGGAGCGCCAGCCGCTTGTCAGCAGCTCCCCCCCTTCCAGAAACTGTGGTGCAAATTAATTAGAGGAGTGGAGGTAAGCAAGGACGGCCAGGGGGAGTGGGGGTTGGGGCTTGTGGTGGTGGGCATGTTGTTCACGGCGGGCCCCCGACGGTGATAAAGACCCGGTCCCTTGACACGGCGGCGGGGGTTCCCTCGGATAAACTCTCAGAAAAAAAGGGGCCGCAAGTTTACTTGAGATATTTGGGATCCATGGAAAATTCCTTCATTCACTCCCTTGACCACTTCTTCTTCACTTGGGGTTGCGTGAGGGCTAAAGCCTATCCCAGATGTCATTGGCTGAGAGGCACCTGTCAATCACAGGGCTAAAGACATAAAACTATTGACTCTGTCACTTACATGTAATTTTGGGGCATACAACTGTGCACATGTCCTATAGGGACAGATGGAAGGTTGCCTTGCTGTGGAAGACGTCTTGTATGGTCTTGGTTCCTAAGGCGACCTGGGTCCTCGTGTCTCCCGGGGCTTCAGGCCTGTGGCACTGACGTCCCACGCAGAGAAGACACTCAGAAGGTCATCCTGGATCAGCTCAGGACTATGGTGAGACCACATCTTAGCCTCCTCCAATTTGCCAATCAGCCCCACCTAGGGGTGGATGATACCATTGTCTACCTGCTGGACCACATGTATGCCTATATGGAGCAGCCTGGGAGCAACGTGAAAGTCATGTTCCTTGACTTCTGCAGATACTTCAACCCCATCAGGCCAACTCTCCTGGTTATCCATACAGGTGGAGGCCTCCCTTGTGTCCTGGAACGTGGGCTATCTCACTGGCAGACCACAATATAGACTCCCTACAACACTGTGTCTGACAGAGTGGTCTGCAACACTGGGGCACTGCAAGGGTCCCCTACCCCTTCCTCCTCACCCGCCATACCTCTGGTTTCAGATATAGCACTGACCCCTGCCACCTCCAGAAATGACTCGGTTGTGGTTAGAGGCATCAGAAGGGGCGATGAGTACTGTTGCGGACTTCTTTGTCTCTTGGTGCGAGCAAAACCATCTGCTATCCGAGGACAAAGGAGCTTTTTGTGGATTTTAAAAGGTCCCAAACACCTCATATCCAATTTTTCCACCCATGGGGTTGAAGTGGACAATGTGGAGGACTACAAAAACCCGGGAGTCCACACTGACAGCAAACTGACCTGGACACAAAAACTCTAGTGCAGTCTACAAGAGAGGCCAGAGCTGTCTCTACTTCCCGAGGCCGCCGAGGTCACTCAACATCTGCCGGACAATGCCCAGGATGCTTTATGAGTCTGTCGTAACCAGGGACCCTCCCTCTGTGAGGCAGCAACTGCTGCACCACTGCGCCTCCCTCAATGGAACCTAAAAGTAGCAGTTATCTACAAAAAATTTTTGAGGACACACGGTTGAAAGATACCACTGTGCCATTACTAACGCACGACTCGATACTTGTATGCTATCCCTTCTAGCGACTTTTTTTGGGTGGGCCCCGACCCCTCCGAGGCCTCGCCGTCAAAACGACAAGACGGACGACATTGGATTTACTCCTGGTTTCCGTCCTCCTCCGTCTTCTTCGCTCCTTAATACCATTACAGAGACGCCCCTCCACCCCCGCTTCCTCCCGGAGATGCCGCATTTGCATATTTGAGATGGACGCTGGGCTAATTAATGACGGGAAGCGGTGGCGGCGCGGGTCAAGGCGGCCATCGCTCAGGTGATTGTAATCATATAATGTGTCTGCTCGCGCCGGCTAAAAAACAAAGAAGAAGAAGAAGAAGAAGAAGAAGAAGAAGAAGAAGAAGAAGAAGAAGAAGAAGAAAAAAAGTTTGTTTTCTCAGCCGCCTCTTTTCCGAGGCTGCATGTTAAACCCATCTCCGCTCCTCACCGCTCGCGGTCTCCTCCTTGATCCTTTTTCCCGAGGCTGGCCCGGACCCGGAGCCAGGACTTCACCTGATACCGCGTCATTAACCCCCCCCCCCACACACACACACACACCAACCCGCCCCAAATTCTCCGTTTTCACGCAATTATTTTGTTCTGTCTCGGGGACTGGGAAACAAATCAGCGCGGTCTGACGAATACTTCACTGTCACGAGTCACCAAGTCCACAAAAAAAAAAAAAAAAAATCAATAAATCCAACCCCCCCCTCCAAATGATCCATAAAAACGTCTGCCAGGGAAACGCTGGCTTGCTGTCCCGGCCAAGCAACTGGTTGTTTTAATTATGACACAGTTATAAACATGTAATACCACAAAACTCCGGCGAGTCATTACGCTCTAAATCAGCATCTGCACACTTTTTAAAAATGTCATCTAAAAATAAATAAATAATAAAAAAAAATCATCAAACTCCGACTACCGCGCTATGACAGAGTTATAAACACGTAATTGCGCGGTAATAATCGATAGACTACCCCGCTCCCGTTGGTACCGTGCAGCCCAGCTCCCGTTTTGACACGGCCCTGCCAGGTATTTGTTGAAATTCCTCACACCCCGCGGGGAAAGGCATGTCCCCCCCTCCGACTTTACTGCCCCTCTGTCTATTTTAACATGGGACGGCACATGTATGGAGCCATTGACTCACACACACACGCACACACGCACACACACACACACACACACACACACACACAGACACACACACGTAGACACAATAAACACACACGTACACACAAATGCGTGTGTGCAAACGCAGGCGCATGCACGCACACACGCACGCACGCACGCACACACACACGCACGTCGGTGTGAGGGATGGAGGTGGAGGAGGAGAAGAGGTGAAGAAGGAAAGGAGGTGAGGAAGGAAAGGAGAGGAGGAAGGAAGGGAGAGGAGGAAGGAAAGGAGGTGAGGAAGGAAAGGAGAGGAGGAAGGAAAGGAGGTGAGGAAGGAAAGGAGGTGAGGAAGGAAAGGAGAGGAGGAAGGAAAGGAGGTGAGGAAGGAAAGGAGAGGAGGAAGGAAAGGAGATGAGGAGGGAAAGGAGAGGAGGAAGGAAAGGAGGTGAGGAAGGAAAGGAGAGGAGGAAGGAAAGGAGAGGAGGAAGGAAAAGAGATGAGGAAGGAAAAGAGAGGCGGAAGGAAAAGAGGTGAGGAAGGAAAGGAGGTGAGGAAGGAAAGGAGAGGAGGAAGGAAAGGAGGTGAGGAAGGAAAGGAGAGGAGGAAGGAAAGGAGGCGAGGAAGGAAAGGAGAGGAGGAAGGAAAGGAGAGGAGGAAGGAAACGAGATGAGGAGGGAAAGGAGAGGAGGAAGGAAAGGAGGTGAGGAAGGAAATGAGAGGAGGAAGGAAATGAGACAGGAGGTGAGGAAGGTAAGGAAGGGAGGTGGAGAAGGCGGAGGAGAAAGCGAAGAAGGAAAGGAGAGGAGGGGAGGAGGTGAAGAAGGAAAAGAGAGAAGGAAAGGAGGTGAGGAAGGTAAGGAGAGAAGAGGAGGAAGGAAAGGAAAGGAGGTGAGGAAGTAAAGGAGAGGAGGAAGGAAAGGAGGTGAGGAAGGTAAGGAGGTGAGGAGAAGAAGGCAAGAAAAAGAGAGGATCGATGGGAAGATGGGAAGGAAAGCAGAGACGGAAAAAGAGGAGGTAAGGAAAGGAAACAACAATAAGGAAAGGAGAAGAAGGTAAGGAGAAGGAAAGAAGGTGGTAAGGAGAGGAGAAGAAGGAAAGGAAAGACGGAAGGAAAGGAAAGGATGGAGGGGCGGAGCTTCGGATGCCGCCGTTCCCACGGAGACCTGCTGCCCAGAGGGGTGGCCTGGGGGGCCCCTGCTCCCCCGTTTGCCCGCGGCCCCGTCCCCGGCCGGCTGCGGCCCTGGTAGTAGAGAAATTATTTTTTTAAAGTATGATATTTTCTTTTAAAAATATTCCATATTTTGAAAGTTTTAACCAAGAAAATGTCTAAACTGCCTTCTATTTACGAGGAAATTACTTAAAAAGACCTAAAAATTGTCAAAAGAATGCCTTCAAAACTCAAAAAATGAAAAAAAGGCCATTAAAATAAAGATTTTTTCCAACCCCCCCAAAAAATCTGAAGAAATATTTTATGAATAACTTTAAATTACAAAATAACATACAAAAAAAATCACCCACTCAAGTAAGAAATGGCTTGAAAAAGACAAAACAAAACAAACATTTCCTCAAAATACATCATAAAATTAGCAGAATATTTTTGAAAAAAATCTGAAGAAAATCCTAAAAACTGAGAGACTATCAAGGATTGATAAAAATGAAACATTCTCAAATTAAAAATAACAAAAATCACCCGACTCTCGAAAGAAATCCCTTGGAAAGGACAAAACATAAAAATAAAAATCAAGACATTTCCTCAAAAAATCATCGGGAAATGACTGGAATATTTTTGACCAAAAATTAAAATTAAAAAAAAGTTTCCAAAATTCCACTGACAAACGTCCAAGGATTTTTTTCCCCGACAAAGAAAACAGGAAATTTTTTTTAGTCATAACAATGACATTCCTTTTAAAAAAATAAAAAAAATCAGCCGACCATAGAAAAATATGGTGTGAAAAAGCCCAAAAAATAAAGACATTTCCCCTCAAATTCACCGGAAAATAACTGGAATATTTTTGACAAAAAATTCAATGAAAAGATTTTCAAAATCAATTAACAAACGACCAGGGAAAATATTGCATCCATTACTATTAAATTACAATTCTTCTAACTCTACAAACAAATGGCTTGAAAAATAAAATAAATAAAAATCAAAATCGAGGCATTTCCCCCCAAATTAATCAGAAGAATAACCGGAATATTTTTGACAAATATCAAAATATAAAGATAAAATAAAAAAAGAAATACCATGAAATGTTCCCTGCAAATATATATTTTTTATTAATTAAGATAAAATTCCTTGAAAAAAATTAACAAAGATCTCTGGACTTAAGTGAGGAATGGCATAAAAAAGACGGGAATAAAAGAGACATTTCTTCAAAACCCATTGGAAAATAGCAGGAATATTTCTGACAAAAATTTGAATAAAAAGTGAATAAAAAATAAAATACTAACAATACCAACAAAAACCATTCACTTGACTCAAGTAACAAATGATATGAAGAAGATGAAAAAAAAAAGGGAGAATTTCCCCCAAATTCATCAGAACATAACTGGAATATTGATAGTATTGGAATAAAAGAAAAAAAATAGAAAATAGAAAAAATAAAAAAATAAAAATCAATAAATTTTCCCAAATTTCCCAAACGTATTTTTTTAATCAAGATAAAATTCCTGAAAAAAAAATCAGCCCACTCAAGTCAGAAATGGCGTGAAGAAGACGAAAAAAAAAAAAGAGAGCCATTTCCCCCAAATTCATCAGAAAATAACCAGAATATTTTTTGAAAAATGACCCAAAAAAATTGCCCGAAATTCTGGAGAAGAAAAATTCCCCAAAACATGGAAAAGCGTTGTTTCAGAGAACCCGCCAATTGTGTGTGTGTGTGTGTGTGTGTGTGTGTGTGTGTGCGCGCACGAGGGAGAAGCCCCCGCTCTCCCACCCTCCCACACCGCCCACTTTCCACTTGCACACACTCGCCTGCTGTTGACTCACACACACACTAACACACACCCACACACACATATACACACACACACACACACACACACACACCGAGGCTGGAGGACGTCGGGACTCGTCGCTGAACTTCAGGAGGCAGAAGCTCTTCCTCCCGCCGGAGGAGAGGAGAAGAAGAAAAGAGGGGGAAGAGCGATTAGAGTGTGTGAAGTGTGTGAAGGGGGGGGTTCCGGGATCCACGCCGCCATCGGGACGGCGTGCAAACATGGAGGTTTCCGGACGGACGGCCGGGCGGAAGCGTCTCCACGCCGCGGCGCCCCCGAGGTGAGGACCGGAGGCCTTCATTTCCCATTTTCCTTTCCCACTTTTTTCAAAAATTTTTACGAATATTTAAAGAGAAAACACAAAAAATCAACGGGGACGCAAATTGACTTCACTTCCATCCTTCTTCTATTTCCATAGATTTAATCATCCTGACCTGCTTTCTTCTGATAACCCCCCCTTTTTTTCATTTTTACAGCCTCTTCTGAGGCCGGAGAAGGCCTTTGCCTTCTCCGGAAACCCTTCATAACCCCCTCTGTTTCTCCCCTGATGGATTAGGGGTTATTACTCATCTATAACAACTCATCCTGTGTAATTACACAGTTATTAACAGCCCCCTTGTGTTTTTTTTTTTGCTTAATCCCCACATCCATCCATTTGTGTGTGTGCGTGTGTGAGGGGATTTAGCAAATTTGTTGCGCAAATTGGTTTGAGAGCGAAAAAAAAAAAAAAAGAAGCTGTCGCTGGAAGCGGACAGCACGTTCGACGTGATTTGCGCTGAAATAAATTTTCTTTCCCCGTCGACGGGTCGTCTGCCGCAGACACGTTTTTGTTTTTCTTATTATTATTCCTCCCCGGTGACCGGCGTCAACAAATAGAAAAGCTTGCATGCGTTAATTTGTCGGACAATATATGTATATTGTTATATATACATATCATAATATGTGAAATGGTATTGTTAACATGATAATTCATTGGAAAAACAGGCATCAATTACTGGATTTAATTTGAAATCATTAATTTTTCAATATAATTTGTCATTTTTGACGGAATATTTTTTATGTGCATAAAAAAATATATATAAAAATACACACACACACACATATATATATATATATATATATATATATATATGTGAACAATGGTGACATCCAAAAATAAAATAAGGTAAGAATAAAATAAAATATAAAAAAATAGACTAAAATAAGTTATAAAAGAATAATTGTATGTAGTGTGTACTGGGGGAGTACAGGACCCCCCCCCTCCATGACCTCCCCCTCCAAAGGTCACCGGGAGCTCTTAACCCCGACGCCACCATGCTTCACGGCGGCCGTTTGCGTCCGGCTCCCCGCGTCTCGCTTTGATCGCCCGCCCCGGCTCGGGTTTCCAGCCGAGCCTTGAGCAAACGTTTCGCAACCGTCAAACGTAACGTCTGGAGGCCCCCTGGGGGGGTGGGGTGGCGGGGGGGTAGGCTAGGGGGTCCCGTCCGTCATATTTAAAAAAAAAAAACAAAAAAACATCTGAAATCTTTGGTATAAAAGAGTCAAAAGTGATTTTATGAGAGTGTTGATTTTTTAAATGACTTAATATTCCTTTATCACACACACACACACACACACACACACACACACACGCACACACACATACACTACCATGCACGTCTGGCCCTGCACTATTTTAAAATATGCTTTTACAGATTTTTAATTTTTTTTGTGCGATTGTTTAAGGGTCGGTTAAAAAAAAATCTGCCGATTTCCTGGTGAATTTTTGGGGGAATCTATTTTTTTAAGTCATTTCTCATGATTTTTTATCATTTTTTTAATGGAATTTGATCATCTTTAATAAAACATTTTACCTATTTTTTGTGCAGAAAAAAAATCCCTGGATTTTTAAGATTCCTTTATTTAGTTGTTTTTTCTAATTGTCCTTTGAGTAATTTTATTGAGTATTTTTATATCATTTTCTGATAAATGAAAGGCAATTTAGCTGATTTTAAGGCAATTTTCATACCAACGCATAAATCTATATACACACACATTGACATTCACATTTATTTGCATGATGTGCAGTGCACATTCAAGTGTGTGTGTGTGTGTGTGTGTGTGCGTTGCCTGTCTTTTTGCACGTGTCTTTAGACGCGCACGCCATTTCTGCTCTGTTTTACAACCGCGGTGCTTCATCACATGGTTATTGTTATTATTACTGGGAATCCAGCGGTGCGGGCTAACGTGACGTCGGCTCCGAGTCTGACAGAATTATTAACGCGAAAATAAAAGATAATGATCGAAAGAAAAACAAGCCGGCGGCTCGAGCCGTTCTGGGGCCTCCGGGCGGGAAGGGGTTAAAATAACAATAATAGCTCAATAAAGAGGGAGAGCGGCGGCGGCGGCGGCGGCGGCGGGAGGGAACGAGACGTCCCGAGGACCCGGGGCGAAAAACAGGATGAGACTCGGCCCGAAAACACAAAGCGAGGGGTCGAAGCGGCCGGAGGGTCGGATTCGATCAAAAACAAGATGGTGAATAGTAACCCCATGCTTTCGTCTCCATGGCGACCCCTCCATCAAGCCGTATTTTGGCTGGCTTCCCGGTACTGTCTGGACCCGCCTGTCAGTTACGGGCGTCCTCTTTTCGAGGCTGTCAATCAACCCGATTGACGGCTGACGCTTGGCCCCGCCCCCCCAGGGCGGATTTACAACCGGGATCAGGCTCCGCCCACCTTGAAAATCCAATGATTTTGAAGAAAACTGCCCCGAGAACGCAACACCGCAACACCGCCGCTGACGTTAGCGTTTCCTGGCCGTGTCAAAGGTCAAAGGTCGGGCTCCCGCTGCCGCCATCTTCTTTCTTTGAGCTCAAAATGAGGTCGTTATGTCTCCCTCAACCCCGTCGCTGTCAGTCGCTGCTGCTTTGACTGTTGCCACGACGACGACAAGCGCTCCCGCCGAGCTAGCATACTGATACCAATGCAAACATGACAAAAAAACTGAAAGTTTTTGTTATGTTAGCGATGTTTGTTCGAATTTTGTCACCGTGACAACTGGTTGCCTGTTGTAACATTGCGGACACCTTGGCGATTGCCGTTGACTACTTATGCACGTTGTTAGCAATGCAGATAGCAACCGTCAAGTAGTCACGGCGACGTCAGCTTATCGGCCTGTAAACCAAAAAAAAAAAAGGTAATTTCTTTATCGTCATGCCGACCGTCCTCACACGGCTGTTGCTACACATCGCAAGCTCCCTTAATTAGCATAGCTTTGATGCCGCGCTGTCGCCGTCCAGCCCAACACTATGCCGACACCTGATGCCGCTCTTTGAATCTGCGCTAACAGCTCAAAAATACAAACAGCTGTCATTCGTGTGTAACTCCAGATTATCTAGCGGCGCTAACGTCGTCGCCCATCACGTTGTTGTCGTTCCACAGCATATGTTTCCTAAAGTCTCCTCTGTGTTTCTGCACAGCTCCCTCCATTAGCCTGCTCCTCGCCGGGACTCCCGCCCGCCTCTCCGCGATGGACCTGTCCGGCTCGCCGCCGCCGCCGTCTCCCTACGCCTTCCCCGCCATCCCCAGCGCCTCCATCCCGTCCTCCCCGTCCTCGTCGACGTCGTCGGCGTCGCCCTCCTCCTCCTCCTCCCCCTCCGTCTCGCCCTCGCCCAGCGCCGCCTCCACCGCTCTGTTCTGCTCGCTGCTCTCGCTGCTCTCGCTGCTGGGCATCACGGGGAACCTCTACGCCCTGGGGCTCCTGCTGAGGCGGCGGAGGGGCCGGAGGAGGGGCGGCGCGTCCTGCTGCCTGCCGGCGGCGGTGGCGTCGCCTTCCTCGTCCCCCATCGCCGCCGCCTCCCCTCCCTCCTCCTCCTCCTCCCTCCACCTCCAGGTGCTGAGCCTGGCCCTGGCCGACCTGCTGTATCTGTTCACCGCCCCGTTCATCGTCTATGACAGCCTGGCGTCCGGCTGGGCGTTCGGCGAGCCGGGCTGCCGCCTCCTCCTCAGCCTGGACCTCCTCACCATGCACGCCTCCATCTTCACCCTCACCGCCATGAGCATGGACCGCTACCGCGCCGTGGCGCGGCCCCTCCACGCCTCCTCGGCCAACGCCTCGGCCCCGCTGCGGGTGGGCCTGGCGTGGGGGCTGGCGGTGGCGCTCAGCCTCCCCATGATGATCACGCTGCACCTGGAGGACGGCGAGGAGCAGGAGGGCCGGCTGTGCGTCCCCGCCTGGGACGAGCAGAGCTCCAAGGCCTACCTGAGCGTGCTCTTCTGCACCAGCATCCTGGCGCCGGGGCTCGCCATCGGCGCGCTCTACGCCACCCTGGGCCGGCTGTACTGGGTGTCCCAGACCCGGCCGGCGTGGGGGGCCGCCTGCCCGCCGCGGGCGCCCCGGCCCAAAGTGCTCCTCCTCATCCTGGGCATCGTGCTGGCCTTCTGGGCCTGCTTCCTGCCCTTCTGGGTCTGGCAGCTGCTGCCGCTCTACCAGCCCGACCTGCTGCGGACGCTGCCGGTGGGCACGCAGGTGACGGTCAACCGAATCCTCACCGGCCTCACCTACGGCAACTCCTGCGTCAACCCCTTCTTCTACACGCTGCTCACCGGGAAGCGCAAGCGCGGCAGGCCGGCGACGACGGCGCCGCCGCCGCCGCAACTGTGTCGCAAGAGCAGCCCCTCGCAGTGACGTGCACGCGTTAAGACACTGAAAAGCTTCCCCTCCGCTCCTCGCTGCCGGAGGTGCCCAGGCCAGCCATCATATTTATTGCTGCGGTTTATCTAACACACAAGTCCAATCCACGGGAAACAAATAGGAAAATAAACGGATGACGCTGCCGGCCGAGTAGGTTTTTTTGTTGTTTTTTTTTTTTTTATGGATGCGCCCAATGAAGCTTTAAATAAAGAATATGCCTTCTGTGAGTCGGTGTTTGATTTTCATTTCATTTCAAAAAAATTGAGAAAATGGCACGTGGTGCAGGTTTACAACATGTTATAACAGGCTCATTACATCTTCATCACATGCTTATCACCGGCAAGTGGTATTTCTATTTTTTTTTTTTTACTTTATTATTATTTTGATTAAAATTCAGCGTAATATTATATGGGAGACAACATCTAATTTCATTTGATTAAAATTCAGTGTAATATCATGTGGGAGACAAATTTTAAGAACGAATTAACAAACTGGATTAATATCAAATTCTTCTTCTTATTAAATTATTATCATTATAAAATTCATAACACTAGAAAAACACTCAAACATTTTTAGATATGATGCAAATTTGAACCTGAAAAAAAGATTCCATATGTATATTGTGAGATTTGATTCGTTGATTATTATTAATTATTCATTATTTGTCTATTTTTTATTATTACCACTATTATTATTATTATTATTATTATTATTATCACCTATATAATCATTATTATCATTATTATTAAATTTTATTTCGAGCAAAATGAGGACAAACCTGCAGGTGCTTTTACAGGTGTCGCTGAACAGTGTGTGCCGATATAGTCACAAACACACACACTTGCGCACACACACACACACACACACACACGAATACAAACATAGTATTGATAATCACACACAATATCGAGATGAACATCCAGGACTGTGATATCATGGTATGGATCCACCTCAAATAGTCCCACTATGCATTCTGGGAATCTTCTCCACGTATTAGTACGTATATACGTGTGTATAAATACACACATACACCTATGTACATAAATAGTACATGGGAATGTATATATCTGTCTCCGATCCAGTGGAAATATACACAATCGAAGTATTTACACTATCCACGTTGGGAGTTTAGCGACGCTATGTTGCTTGTAGTATTTCTCATTCTTGATACAAAAACACAGTAATAACAGTAATAATACTGTAGTAACACTGTAATAGCATGTCCATTTCATTTTTTTTTCCCCAGGGGATTTGAGTTTTTCCCCCAATGTCAGACGTGACGGGTATTTTCCAGCGCAGGGGGAATCCTGATCTGACAGGTGTCTCGGGTTTGTGTGTCCTCGACCGCCGCCCTGGCGCCCCCTCCCCCACGCCGGACCGAGACGGCAGGAGGCGACCGGGGGGGGGGGGTTAGCATGATGACGACAGCCCATAATTATCAGCTGACAACAGTATCTATATTTATATACGCGACAACTTAATTTTTTTGTATATTTAGTTCTACTCACATATTTCTTTATTTTTGACATGGAGTGCTAGGACCTCCTTTATGATAAATCTTGAAAAAAAAAATTTTTTTCATATTTTTTCATATTTTTCATAGTTTTATATTAATTGCGATTTATGTTTCTGCTTGTTTCTATGTTCTGTTTTTTTTGTCATGCCATAATCCCTTACGGATTCTTAAAAAGAATACATATATCTATTTTTTTTTTTTATTTATATATCCTATATTCTCTGATTTTCTTGTTTCATTCTTCGTGATGTTTGATTTTCTGTGATGCCAGAATCTCCTCTTTGTTTAATCTTGAAGAATAAATACTTATGTATGTATGTTTTTATCTATAAATTTATAGTGATATATTTATCTTTTATGATTATTTTTCTGTTTATTTCTTCTATTTTTCCTTGATTCCATAATCACCTACAAAACAATCATGTTTATCTTTTGTAATTAACTTTTCTCTTTATCTATCTGTTCTGTTTGCTTTTCTGTGATGCCGTAATCTCCTATTTGTTTAGTCTTGAAGAATAAATTCCCAATGGATTTAAACATTTTTTTTTTTGCATTTTGATACTTACATATATTTTAATCACGCTGTCATGTCATTATCACCTTTATGTTTTTTCTTGAATAAATTGATATAATTATTATCATTATTATACATATTTTCATATTTTCTATTATTAACTTTTCCCTTTTTTCTTTGTTCTGTTTGTTCTCTGTGATGCAATAAACTCCTTTTTGTTATTTTTTGAATATAAACAACAATAAAGTATTGTTATTATGATTAAAAGAATAAAGAAGAATAAATAAATAGATACGGATATATACATATTTTTTATTTACATGTATCTTTTAATCACTCTGACATTCCATAGTCGCCTATTTATTTCTTGAAAAAAATACAGAATTATTATTATTTATATCATTGTTTACATTTTTATAACTTACTTTACTGTTTTTTCTTTGCTGTTTGTTTTTCTGTGATGCCATTATTGCCTTTTTGTTATTTCCTGAAAAAAATATAGAATTATTATTATTATTATTACACATATTTTATACATTTTTATAATTTCCTTTTCTCTTTTTTCTTTGCTGTTTGTCTTTCTGTGACGCCATTATCTCCTTTTTGTGATTTCTTGAAAAGAAATATAGAATTATTATGAATTTCACTATTCATATTATTATATGTTTTGGTTATTTACTTTTCTCTGTTTTCCTTTGCTCCGTTTGTTTTTCCAGGACTTTCCCTGGGGGCTGGGGGGGGGGGGGGGGGGGGGGGAGGTCTTCCCCAGCATAAGGGATTCCACGTAGGAACCTGAGCAGGTTCTCCGGGTTCTCCTCCACACCATGTGTTTTTGGTTTACCTGCCTCAGTCTTTATCTGGAGGCCTCCAGCTCTGGCACCGCGGGGTGGGTGTGGGGGGCTGAGGCTTCTGCAGGGAAGCTAATGTGATCTCCATCCTCCTCCTCCTCGCGCCACATTCGTTCGTTCAAATGGAATTTCTCACAGACAAAAGTCCAACCCCCTCGCTTTTTTTTTTTTGTTTGAGAAATTGTTGCTTTCCCAGGGTCGTACCAACATGACAGTAGATGAGGGTCGAGGGGGGGGATACTGGAGATACAATTTGAGATTTCTGGGAATCTAAAGATGACTTTGACTGAATAGGATTTTATATCAATGTATTTGGATCATGTTGTTAAAGTGACATGAGAGATATTATCAGGTAACAATAGGCACCACCAGATACCATCATTTACCACCATGTACTACCAGATACCACTATTTAGCATCATATACCACCAGACATCATCATACTGTATACCACCATGTACTACTAGGTACGGCCATTAAGCATCAGATACCACCATGTACCACTAGGTACCATCAGACACCACCATATACCATCAGATACCATCATATAACATCATATACCACCATGTCCTACCAGAAACCAATATTGAGCATAATTTACCACCTTGTACCACCAAATACCATCAGAAACCACCATATATCTCGAGATACCACCAGATACCATTTTAATCAGTACCGCCAGATACCATTGGATACCCTCAGATACCATCGAATAATACCAGAAATAATCAGATACCACAAGATGCCATTGGACACCTTCAGATACAGCTAAATACCATCAGAAACCACAATATATCATCAGATACCACCGGATGCCTTTTACTCAGTACAACCAGACAGGACCAGATACCATTGAATACCCTCAGATACCATCACGTACCACCAGACACCATTTTATTCAGTACCACCAGAGTCCATTAGATACCATCACACACTTACAGATACAACCAGACACCAGATGACTCACAATCCAACTGCTCTTCGGTTCTTTTCCCCGCTCAAGACGTCGAGGTCAAGAAAAAAGCGATTTGTTTTTCACGAGAAAAACGGCGGGTGGAGGTGGAGTGGGGGGGGCTCTGCTGGGATGACTGAGTGTTTGATAAACTTCAAATACGCAGCGTTTGGTCAGGCGGAGCGGGTGGATGGAAAGTCTTGTGTCAGTTGGCCGGCGCGTTCGCCTTCGCCGCCGCCAGCCAGCCAGCAATGGCCGACCCGCTCCAAGCATAACTCCTGCCCTCGTGTGCAACAGGAGACCTTTTTTTTTTTTTACCAATAAGCCCGGCGGGACGGATCGTACCAATCCCTCATCCAGCGGGTGTGAGACGTCCTCCCTCTCTCTCTCTCTCTCTCTCTCTCTCTCTTTCCCCACCTGAGCGTTTCCATCCATCCAGCAGATGTCCCTGGCTTTTCCTGGAAGTTCCCCTCAGGCTCCGCCTCCCCCTCCCGTCCCGCCCAGTGGCGCGAGGCGGTCTCAGGTGCCCCTCCCCTGGGCAGGAAGGCCCCCCGCCGGGCCGGCCAGACCGGGGCCGGGCCCCGCCAAGAGGCCCCCCCCCCGACACACACTCTCTACACTCGTCTCTTTCAGCCGTCGATCTCCGAGGTGGTGGGGGGGGCGGCGAGATGAAACGCAGCCGGGGGGGAAAAAAAAAAAAAGGGGGAACCGAAAAAAAAAAAAAAACTTCTCATGGCCGATTTATTATGTAAAATATAAAACATCATTTCCTGCGCCGCTGTTAGGCTCTTCAGGTTTTCGCCCGTCTCCGATCGATCAACACAGCGCGTCTTTGTTCCAGCCGTTCTCATTCCCACCCCCCCTCTTCCTCCTCCTCCTCCTCGCCGCCGCCGCCCTCCATCACGTCCCGCGACCGACTTCGCACGACTGTGTCGGCCGCCGCGATCAGGCCGGCCCGCGGTTACGGCGGGGGCCGGGAGGCCAGAGGTTACATCAACCGACACACACGTTGGGCTTCGCACCCGGCCTCCACAGACTGTAAATATGGCACGTCTGCCCCCCTGCCCCCCCCCCAGCCCCCCCCGCGACTGTAAACGTTCGACGCCATCAGCCCGGGCGTCATCCCCCCCCCCCCCCCCCCCCCCCCCCCCCCTTCTTGCCCCCCCCCCCCCGCGGCCCCCCGGGAGGTTCCCGGGTTGGGGGGTGTTCAAAAGAAAAAAAAAAAAAAAG
>CAAKHD010003650.1:9091-21269 GCA_901007705.1 Fistularia tabacaria
GTTGTTTTTTTTTTTATAAAAAATATATTGAGACTTGGTTTTTTTTTTTTTTTTTTTTTTTTTTTTTTTTTTTTTGAGCCAACGCTGTTATTTGGGAGTGAAAATGGCTGATAGGAGAATTCTGTCAGCAAAAGGAACAGATGTCTCTCTGCATGTTCTCCCCGTGGCTTCGTGGGGTTTTCTGCGGGTTCTCTGGCTTCCTTCCACACACAGACCAAAACCACACAGGAGGTTCCCTGAGGAGTCTAAATTGTATTCGTGTGTGAACGTGAGATATGCGGGTTGCATGTCCGCCTGTTGCTGTGTTTTCCTTTCCGCATGTGGACAGGTACCCAGGATGTAACCCACTTCCTGCCCAACATCAGCCGGGATTGAGTTCAGCCCCCATATCCTGAATGAATTAAAAAAAAGAATGAAATTAGCTCTGCATTCAATTCCTGTCATTAGAAATATAAATATTTAAAGTAAGAAACAAATCAATTGAATATTAGAATTTGGAATCCATGTTGGACATTAGATTTCAACGGGAACTTAAAACAACACTTTATTGAGGTGAGCTATAGTCAGTATTCTTAGTAGATCAAGAGAAAAACTAATCAGATACTTTGTATATTAAATATGAAATAGTTACCAGGGATATTTTCATCTACCAAAATATACTAATATTTCCAATATGTCTGATAAGGGAGTGATATCTGCCAGTAACATTTGCTGACAGCTATACCAATGATTATAAAGCTGTTGTCTCCATGTGTTTCCTTGAAAATGTGATTGGACAGGAAGAAATTTTTGGCACAGCTAGTCTGCCTCGTGACAATTTGTTGATTCTTGAAGCATCATCTGTCATTGCAGCGGGGTGATATTTGTTAAGGGATCATCCTGGAAGCGCTGAGAGTATGTAAATGCTATTTCTTAGTAAGGGTACAAGTTTTCCCTTTTTTAGCCAAAATTAGTTTTTGATAATGATAATGATAATTTCTTTGAGAAGAACCATTTTTAAATCCTTTATTAGTGATTAATAGTAAAACCCACGAATTATGTTCGCCCTCTCTTTTCATGGTACTATTGATCCCCAGAGGATAAAATGCCCCTCTTTCCACGGGGAAGTATGGTGGAGGGGTCAGCTTTAGAATAGCTCCATTGAACTGCAGCGAATGATCTTGCTGAAAGAAGTTTCTGCGCGGCGAAATGCTTGAGGTGAAGGACTTTAACCCCAGATCTGCTGCTTTGTAATGTATCCCAGCAACATTTTCAAAGTGAGGCGCAGAAAATCAATATGGTAAAAACATGTCTGGCTTTTTTTTTTTTTTTTTTCCCCAAAGTCTTCACCCACACATTACACGACCACCGAGTATTCTCCGCTCAGTGATTTGATAATGAACAACTTATCAGTTCAGTTTTTTTTTTTTTTCTTATTTATTGAACTGTTATGCAAAATTTACCAAGGACAAGGTTAATTTTAAATATAAAACACAAACCAACCAGGCAACCAGGCTTTAGTAACGTATTCTTTTACTTGCTAATTGCTGGATGAAAATTTTAACTATTGTTAATGTTTACTACCTTCCTTTGTTTGCAGGGCCAGTTGAATGAAAGGCAAAAGCACTTCCAAGTTGTTGTCGATTAACAGTGAATTGGTCAAACAACTGTATCAGAAATTTCACAAAATTAGCAAGACAGCAGTGAGCAAGGGAGGAGTTACACAACATTTTTATCTGAATTTGCAGGAATAAAATGTGCATCTAAGTATTTAGATATTTTATAGCATTTATGCCAGCTTGTCTCATTCATTCTCAAATTACCATTTTACTGCCTGACTGCTAATACGAAAAGTATCAAGGCCCCCACGGTTTTCTGAGGGAAGCCACTAGGCTCCTGATTCTTTTAGCTTAGCATTGAAGCTATTTATAGCTAGTAGGCGAGAAGCGACAGGTCAACGTGGTGATATTATTGTTTTGGATTTGGCTAATGTAACAGATATGGCACATGTCATGTTTTGTGAGCAGGAACAAGGTATCACTTTTAACCTTTTTTTTTAATGAAGGAAGGCTGAACGATCTTGTGACGACAGGTGAATGTTGGAATATGAAAGAACTGATAAAGTGAGTTCAACGCGTAGTATAGTGCTAAGGAAGTTATTGTTTCCTTTCTCTCTTTCCTCTCTGGTTATGTGCTCCTTCTTGATATGAGCTGTGTTTGTCCAGAAACTGCACAAAATGTAGCTTTATGTTTTTACTTCCTGAATGGTTGAATATGCGCAGTTTAGCAAAGCCGTCATGTCCTTAATACTGATGGTTGTTTCCTTTTCTTTATTTGGCTAAATTCCGAGGAAGAAGAGTATTTATTCCTCTTTTTTGATGATGCGACGGTCCAGGCTGTAGATGGAAACCATGTTGTGCTGTGTTGTTCTTTTGCGAGAGGAGTAGTGAGTGCTCGAACGTCTTTCTCTTCATCCACCAGCCTATTGCTGCCACGCGAAAACACTCTCAGTAAAGGATACACACACACACACACACACACATAGCAACACAGAGCACACTCATTCATCCAGGGAGCTTGTAGAGTGCTGCTTTACCCTGCAGCTTTTCTTTTTTTTTCCACTCCTGCAGTGTCGCACATGCTTTACACTATAATGATGACAGTCTAAATTATGAAACCCATGTCCATGTCTTTTTGCCCCTATTTCATCGTCCTCTCCACACTATCAACCTCTCCCTCGTTGGATCCGAAGAGTAAAACGTGTAAGTGCTCGTGTGTGTGTGTGTGTGTGTGTGTGTGTGTGGGTGGGTGAGAGTAAAAGAGTGTCGGTGCTATTCTTGGCTGGTTGGGGAAGTCTTGGCTCCCTGGTGTATGGGAAAAGTGCTCTTGGCAAGTCTTGAACCCAGGCATTCCATTATGCTGTCTTCTTGAAACACACACATAGAACACACCAACTTGTTTTTGTCACTTAGGAGGACATTGCAATGACTTACATTCACTTCTTGCAGCGCAGTGACCCTGACTCGACTGTAGCATTGTCCAAAAATGTAATGGATTACTTTGTTCATACACTACCAGAGTCAACATTTACATTCTCTCCTAGTTAGTTTTCCACAGCCCTTTTTCAGTGATGCCCTCCCTTGCTCATAACGCACATTTACATGCATGATCACACACACACTCACACACACAGACACACACTCAAACACGCACGCACACACGCACACTCTTGGAGTACACAGAGTGATGTGGAATAAGAGAGATTTCTATTACTACTACTTTATGCCCTGAGGCCGAAAATCCGGCATTTCACCATCAGTCACACAAACACAGACACAAACCTATACTGACACACACACACACAAACACTCACACGTGCGCGCACACACACACTCACACACACACATCCCCCATGCAATGTAGTTGAAATCAATTGGCTAAAGATTGGGAGGTTGTCCGCATGACTTCTATCAGCAAATAGATCTCTGAAGTCTCCTCCAGGTTTCCCTCCCTCTCTCACTGCAGTGCTACGAAGGTGACATTTCTGTCTCACTCCATCTTTTTCCTCATCCTCCCACCTTTTCCCTGTTTTATTACAATGCTGCTCCCCCTCTGCTTTTTTTTTATCGATCCCTACATCCATCAATTTTTCTCACAGTTTTCTTCCCTCAGTTGGTCTTCGACACCGCATAGCATTACATAACTGCCTGTCAAACATACAAACATGCACAGTGTCGGCCGTCCTCTGAGCCAAGATTCAAACGGAGCCGTGGTTGAAGCGCGTGCATGTGAGTGCCAACAGTTCTAAAACATGTTATTTTTCAATCTGCGCAACAGCTGCATCCATGCAGGACGATTTTGCATGTGGATCGGGGTTGTGCACACACGTGCGAGCACATGCACAACGCTGGTCATGCCGAATTTTGAAAAAGTCCCACCCGGAAAATGTCACTGAGATGGAATGTCCCCTCAGCTGTGTTTCTCATGTGCGCACGCATCAAATCCTGCCAAAAAAACGGATGTTAAGTAAAGTGAGTTGGAAAATTGACACAGAAAAACAGTGGAGTCAGTGAGGTCAACCTCACTCTCCCCATAAAATCTTCAACAGCTGGGCTAAAGCTACTTCTCCTCAGATCCACTAAAGGCATTTGGAGATCCCACTTCAGTGATTCTACTGTAGCCTCATTATGCAGGCTGGTTTGTGAAGTCAGGAGAAGCCTGTAAACTGAGGGCGGGCAGCGCAGATGTACACCAGTGGGTTATCAAACTTAGAGATGCCAGAGACACGTGACCACATTCTCCACCCCAGAAGTGGTTGAAGCATAAAGTGATGTTTTTTGCTAAATTGTTTGGAAGCATCTTGCACAGTTTGACTTCAGCAGAAAGTGTTATGTAATTTCTGGCAGATTTTTTTGAATGCAATTTTGACCATATTAATGTGATTTCTTGACAATTTGGGGGAATTTCATTATAGATTTCTTTTTGATTTTTTTTTTTTTTCCCTGCAGCTGTTAAATGAGTTTGACTTTTATTACGTGATGTATCTTTTGGTCCATTTGAGGGGATTTTTATGTCCATGGGTTTTTAGGCAATTCCTTAAAATTGTATTTTCTCATAACTTAAGAGTCAAGATAATAAGTGGAGAAAAAGACCAAAAATAATTCTTCTGAAAAATAAATCACAAAAATTTATGTTGACAAAAACAGACACCCGAGACACAAGAAGGCAGAGGTTTAGTAAGTCCTGCAGTCATGTAAAATAAGAGGTTTTCCTTTTTAAATCTGAGCTGCAAATATTTCGCAGCTAAGTGCTCACATTTGTGTTTTAGTCTATGTATGAAACTTTTTTGTACCATAACCATCTATCTTAGTGTTCCACAAAAAAAAACAAAAAATACCTCAAGATGTTTTGAAAAGTTTGGAAGAAGGCTGAAAAATAAGGGCAAATTTACCTTGATCTGCCAGGTTTTGTAAGAACTGGGATTCTGTTGAAGATAATGCTCACAGAGGGGACCGACGTCAGGCTCACAGCAGGCATTGCTTCTCGTAATAGGGCTTTTTCATTTCCCTGTCTGGACTGTTCTCCTCTGCTCCCTCCATGAGATAAAAAACATAACGCAGCAATTAAGAGACAAAGGCGTTCTGAAGAGCAGTTTTGCCTGCTTCTCGTAATTTTTCAAGATATGGCCCGAGACCTGCTTGGAACACAACTCCCATAAACACGAGATTTGTATCTGCATGAAGAGTACATTTAACCGCTGACTTCACATTAACTGTGCAAAGGAGTGATAGATGAAGTACCTGAGGTAGTTCAGACAGAGGGCCATCTTTCTTGAACTCGCCCGCTGCCATTTATCCTTATAATGTCACAACCCTCAGTGTAGGAACTGTGGAAATGTCAGCAATTTGGTTCCCTAAAATATGAACTAAATAAAAGTGAGCATATGGAGCTATGATAGGTCAGAAAACAATAAAGCAATAAAACACTGCTTTCCTCTGACCCTTTAGAGTGGGCACTGTGGAGATTAGATAAAACTTCTACAGGGACCAGAAGGGGGCAAAATCAATGAGTCTTTGCTTCATTAAATCCAAAACTACTTTTGGAAATGACTCATATCCTCCTTTTTCAGATCCTGTAGGGATAGCGCGAAGAGCTGCAAAACCAGCGGTTAAATATCTGAAACGTGGAGGAGTTGAAGCCCCCCCCAAGTTAAAATGGAAAAAAATTCACGCACACACCTGGGCAGAGATGCTCCTTGTAGGGCTTTGCATGGAGGACGTTCATTTCAGAACCGAATGATTCTCATCAACTCAAACATATCTGCATCTGCCTCAGCCATAGCTCTTTTCAGTACTTCTCTTGTTCTCGGGTATCAAAATCTTGATCAGCCAGCCACAAGAAAAACTTCTGACCCATTTCTAACTTTCACTTTTTAATAATAATAATAATAATAATAATAATGTTTACTTTATTAATCCCCGGGGGAAAATTCTTTCTCGACATTTAACCTATCATGGATGAACCATGAGCAGTTGGCATGCCGTCTGGCAGCGCCAGGGGATCAGTTTAGGGGTTCAGTGTCTTGCTCAACAACACCTTGACACACACAAGGGAAGCCTGGAATCGAATCAGGAATGTTGGGTTCCAAGGACGATCGCTCCACCTCCTGCCCCACGCCACGAACAAAAGTTCAGCGGTGGTGGTTAGTGAAAATCCCACCAACAAAGTTCAAACAGCGGCAAAAAAAAAAAAAAAGAAAAAAGACTAAGAACACATCACATTCAGCAATGTCTCAGTTGCACCCACCCAAAAAACTTGGCATCCAAGACAGTGGAAAGAGAAAGAATACATTGACATTTGATTCTGCGAAAAAAAAAAAAAAAAATCCAGACCGCATGAAATTTAAAAAGATCCAAAAGTTTCTCACATTTGTTAAAAGATATATTGATGCCTTGGCCTCGGAGTTGGTCACGAACTGTGGTATTGACAAACATCAAGTTCTTCTCCTTGCTGGATGCGGGCGTGTCAGGAGTACTTTTCAATAAAAGTACTCAAAACTAAGTTTTGTGAAATCAATGGATTGTGATGTTCTGTATGATAGAAAACACAGAAATGTAGATATATGGACATTATCGCTGTAGGGCTTTTTACAGCGCGTGGTGTTGGGGGGGTTAAAGGAATCTGACTCGATCAGATCAATTTCAAATAAACTAATGTTCTTGTTCCAGATCGCACCCAAAGTGTGTCACACACTGCTCTTGGTGTCGACTAAGTTCACGTGGCCACGTCCAAAAACACATGCACAGTGTTGCTGACACTTCCTATCCACTCCAAAAATAGTTTATGTAATCATGCGTTTACTGTCCAAACACCACAGTATTTTTTCGTCAGTTGTCGACACAAGATATTGTCCCTTCACGAAACATCTATGGCTCCACTGAGACAGCCCACTTTTCCCTTTCCCAGAGTAATCAACCTGGCTATTCACCAGCATGGTTATAAAAATTTGATTCTATACAGTGAAGTGAAAGGACGTGCATACAGATTTGTGTATTTTATCCATCTTTTGTGTTCACTATGTAGCTTCTGGCCTCAATAGTGGACACACTGCTGGGGAACATGCAGTCACCCGTGGAGTGTGTTGTGATTGTGTTGTGTATGTGTTCCTGGCTGTGGAATTTGCTTGTTTGGATGGGGGGGGGGAGATGGGTGAGGTTAGAATACAGTGCTGCCTCGAACGCATTATTCAAAGACAAGAACACATGCTGAGCAGTTGCCCACCTCCTCTTCATGCCAACAAAACCCACCGCCGTGAGTGTTCATGCCAAATCTTTCAAGTCCGTCCCCGTTTCAGTGGGACACTTTACCTCCGGCAAAAAACTATTAGCGTTTTCAAATGCAGGTACCTCATGCGAGTAAATAAACATCAATGTGTAAGTCCTGTCTCTCCCATTCTGACTTGCAAGAGAAATATTCAATTTCTGTTTTTCGCGCAGATGTGGAAAAAATGGTGCACAGTTCTGTGATTACCACCGTTTGTCTCTGCAGGTGGTCTATTTTGCACCCCGCGGCCGCTCAGTCACACACTCCACACCTGTCGGCTTGCTCTCAACCCCATTCCAGCAAAGACATACACATACACGCACGTACACACACACACACACACACACACACACACACACACACACATCAGAGTCTGATTGCTGCTTGAAATATGTTTGATTGCTGCATGTAATACGAGTGACAAGGGCTAAAAGTTACCAGCTGTGTATGGATGATAGTAATCAGACTATGTTTAAAATTATTTCAGAATACACACTGACTCGGAGAAGGATTTTTTTTACGCCACAAATGGTATGCAAGGCACATTTGTGAATGGCCTGAAAGGCAAATTCTGAATATCTTTCGTGCACTATGTTTTTTCATTCCAAAAGTAGACTGCAAAGTATGAAATATTCTTCAAAGCAAAATTCCTATGTATTGAGTTATGATGAAAGGTTGGATAAAACACATCTGGCATTCCAGTCACATAAACATTCTCCATATTTTTGATTATAAAGACAAGTAAAGCTCCTTTGTTTTTACAGCAGAGCAATGAACACAGATGTAGAGCAGGTCGGATGAATGAAAGTGTGGAGTAACAATGAACTGAGGTGTTTTTAATAATATTTATCTGTCAGTCTACACCCCCGCGCTTTTTCTCTCTCTTCCTGTGTTTTACTTTTTTTCCTCAATTCCTCTTTTATCGTCTTCGTGCGCCCTTTAATGAGTGTGTCAGACGTTTGTCTGCACATTTGTGTCCCAATTTCAGTGCAGACTGCTTTTGTTTGCCCATAATTGTTTGTGTGAAAGCGAAAGAGAGGCCGTCAGTTCACGTTGTGCATTTCAGCGTACGTGCTTGCGTATTTACACATTTGTGTATGTGTGTGCTTGTGTGTGCTTGTGTGTACGCCATCGGATTATACAGCAATAGAGGAGCTTAGCAGTGATTTGCCCATCCATTCCAGTCCCTCCCTAATCCTCGTGTGTCAAAGTGTGTGTGTGCATGCGTCTGTGTGCGATATACTAGCAGGGATCTAATAGTGTGTGTGGATTAGCAGGTTTGTGAATGGGATGTGGCTTGGGCAGAAGTAGCACACTATACTGCCAGTGAGTTAACACAGCCTGACAGAGTGGTTGTGTGAGAGACATAGAAGGGGCCGGACAGAAGTGAAAGATATTTGTAGTGTGTGTAAATGTCCCAACGCTCAGGGGGCACGGTGTAGAAAATTATGTAATGATCGCAAAAGGTCATGCATAATAAAGCATAAACTGTATGTTTGTTCGACACAAGTAATAGGCTGTAATTACTGTGTCTTAATAGACCCAGAGTAGCACTGATCATGCATATGTGTGTGTTTGTTTGTGAGCCCAGTAGATTGGCTTTGCACCTGCTCCTGCACTTACACACTCCCACAGACACAGACTGATTGAAAGTCATGGATAAGCCAGAGAACTGAGACTATCATTGGCAGAGATGGAGGTGTGTTAGGGGGTGAGCAGAGTGTAGGAAGGAGGGGGTTCGCTGTTGTCATAACGGCAGCATGTGTGAAGTTTGCGTGGGTGAGGAAGAGCTGGAGAAAGCATGTGTGTGTGTGTGTCTGTGTGTGTGAGTGTGTGTGTATGTGTGAGTGCATGTGTGAGTGCGTACGAGAGCAGAGAACTCTGATATGTATATGTACTTGTGTATATATAGAAGCTTTTCAGCAGTTTCCTTAGTGACTGGCTGGAACTGATGTGCCTCTCTGTTATGAAGGAAGACGAAAGAAATTAAAGATGTCGAGAATTTATCTTTCAGGAGGTTATTTATAACTTAGTCGTTACTTTCTCTGAACATTCGTTTTGGCGTTTCACCAATGCCCCACTGTCATTTTCACCAACAAAAAATTTTTAGTCTGAAGCTCCCCCATACACATCACTTTTGAAGCACACCGGAGCCTCTCAGTCAATCTTTGGCGTCCTTCAACCATCAGAACAGCTCCTATACGCTCCCTTACCCCATGTGACTGTGTCACTCAAAGTAAAGTGAGAGGAAACGCAAACAAGTTTGACAAAATCAAAATAGCATTCACATCCCTCCTCCTCTATTATTACTTATTGATTTATTTCATTCATTATTATTATTATTATTATTTGTATTGACAACATATTAAATTAATGCAGGTAAGAAACTCTGATCAGGGAGTTTCACTCTCACAGTGAGCGGTGCACGTCGCAGACCGTTAAGTGAGAGCACCGGGAACCGGTTTTCATCGCATGGTTTAAGACGGAGACGGCAAGACAAAACACAAAGGGAACAGCTTTCTGTGGATTTCACTGTTGGTATTTTGCCATTAATTCTCACAGTCAGACACATCCAATCTGTCCCGAGTTCTGAATGAATGAAACAAAAACCTATCATTGAAGATGGCAAAACACCGTATCTTTGAGTTTATCCAAACGCCATATTGACAAAGGATGAGAAAAAAATCATATCCTGGAAAATGATAGGTGATCTTAGCAAAATAGCAATTAAACTGAGCTGTTTTTTACCTGTCAAAACAGGAACCGTCAGTACAAAGTATATAATTATGTGCTTCTCAGCTTGGTTTGAAGGACATTTGACAATGGCTACAGAGCACTGACAGAAGAACAAAGATCAACATGACGGAGAGAAAAAGCAAAGTCACCATTGAGACAGCCTCGTTTCCTTTTCTCTCCTTGTTGTTGATCACAATCTCTTGCTTTCGTTCTCTACACACACACACACACACACACACACACACACACACACACACACACACACACACAGTGCTTTCACTTGGCTGCAGACTGTATACAAACCCTCACAAATGGATTATGATTAAATACCAACAGGGTCCAATTAGCTGCCTAGGCAACGGAGTGTGACTGTGCCGTTTAGATTACCCGATGCACGAAAACCAGCTAGAAAACAAACATCGTCGGGCGGCTCGGTTTTTCTCCCTATCTGCCTTTCTTGTGTGTTTTTCTAAGTTTCTTATTCTCTTTGTGCATTTTTTGGATTTCTCCAATTCTCACCTGGATTTCAAACTGATATTATTCAAAAAGACTGATATTACCGCAGGGTCTGTCTCTATTCCAGTACAGTTTGTAATAAATACGAAGCAAATATTTTATTAGAAGTTCCCAACATCATCATATTTGATATCTCCCACCAAGTCACTAATAAAGAGAAACTTTTCCACATTTGGAGAACCTTTGCTGTTCCGTAATAACATCCTAGAAGTAATGAATATGAAATACAGATGAAAGAATACCTGTGAGTCCTCGCGCACACTTCCTGCAACTTGTTTTTTGTTTTTTCTTGGGAGTGTGAAACATTTTCTGACCTGCATGAGTTGTGCTGAGAAACCCAGCACAGATATTCCTAGAAGAGCACTGGAGTGATATCAAGCTGACAGGAAGACCAACAAATACAAACAGGATGTCTTTTTTAGTGTATGTTTAGACACTGTGAGTCTAGTGGGGATCATCATTGCAGTGTCTTGAGTGTGCTGGATGTACAGTAGACCTCCATAGTCACGTCTCAGTAGTGAGTGCTCGCACCAGCTCCGTGCATGGTACATCTTTTAGAATTGAAGACCGCATTTCATCTATATTTACTTCCAAATGGTCTTTTAACTAGGTCAGCTAACTAACGGAAATAGACTCCTGCACACCGTTAGGGAGACAAGCAGTTGTGACATCTAGTGGCCGAAATAGGGAAATGCAGCACGAATGAGTCCGAGCTGAAAAGCAACTTTGACTAGACTAAAAAAAAAAAAAGGTTTCAAAACCTAATGATATTGTTGTTATCATCTGTCATGTTCGCAGTTTGTGTCACCCAAAATGTGTGTATTTATTTACATGCATCAATGTGTTAGTCGATGTACTGTTTCTGTTCAGCTCATGAATGGGCCGTAGAGCCAAAACAACCCCTTGATTAAATAAATACTCGATCGTCAGAGGATAATTGTTATGATTGACAAATTATTCCAAGCTTTGGCAACAGTTTTTCATTCCCTCAAATGAGAAGATTTTGGATGCAGTTTATGATGCAAATGAGCCCCTTTAGGCACTGGGTGATTGTGATAGGCGTTTCCACAATCTCCTGACATTTTCATTTATCTTGATTAAACAGTAAATCACGGGAGAAAAAGGAAAGTATCACACTCGCAACCTTAGATACAAGCCTATCACTGTGTGTACATGAGTTTTCCATGTGTCACTCTTTCATGTGCTCTGTAATCTTTACTGCTCACTCTGCCTCTCCCTCCCTTCCTCCCTCCCGTCTTTTTTATCTCCCTCCCTCCCTCTTATTTCTCCCACACTCCCCCTCTCTGTCCTTCTCACTGTAACACCCTCCCACCCTGTGTCTCTCTACCCAGCTCTCTCTCTTTCTCTGCTTGTAAGCGGTCTCTGGGCATGCAGCCAGCTGGCGTGTGTGTGTTTTTTGAATGAATACCTGATGAGGTTGGCTGAACAAACTGTGGGAGGGGCCCTGTGTGTGCGTGTATACATGCGTGTGTGTGTGTGTGTGGGTGTGTGTGTGTGTGTGTGGTTGCGTGCGTGTGTGTGTGTGTGTGTGTGTGTGTGTGTGTGGGTGGGTGTGTGTGTGCGTCGGGGGGGGGGGGTGTGTGTGATGCGGGGTTTGCCGGGG
>CAAKHD010003651.1:6803-19959 GCA_901007705.1 Fistularia tabacaria
TAATAAAAAAACAAGAAGGGCGGGGAGGTGTGGGGGGGGGGAGGGCCGGGGGGGGGGCTCCCCCCGGGGGGGGGGGGGGGGGGGGGGGGGGGGGGGGGGGGGGGGGGGGGGGGGGCGTGGGAGCCAGGAATTTGTTCTGCCTTGTAGCGAGAGTCGGGAGCGCGTGGGCGTCATTGTTCTGTCTCCGTCCGGGGCTGTTTTGTTTTTGAACTCGGAGCCCGCCCGCCCTCTCGGAAACGGGCCGAAAAAGAAAAACCCAAACATCCCTCCGGCTCCGAGAAGCGCCGTCTGCGGGGACGGCTGAGGTCTCGCCTCGCCTCAACAATTAGCCAGCGCTGCAGTTTCCTCTCGCTGTACGTGTCGGAGGCACAATTAACATTGCGGCGGCTCACCACGTCAGGCGAGGGAATCTTTGTCAGCGGGCAAATGCTGGGAAGTGTAATGGCTCGGAGATTCTCCGCGGGCTATTAGCTAGAAAACTCATACATTAACGCGGGGGGAAAATATCTTCCCACATCGGCCTGCCGTCGAGCACTTTTTTAATCCTGGTATTTCCTCAGCGCCTCGAGATGTGCGCCTCCGATGGAATCCTTTTTCGTATTTTCCCGCCTTTTTTGTCGTTCGAAAATATAACCGGTATCCGAGAAATCATTTCTTCATGCAGGGTTTTAATGTTTGATGTGTTTGGTGAGAAAAAAGACTTAGCCGCCGGCTAACTCAGGGCAGCGGCGCAGAGCCCGTCAGTGTCCGAGCAAAGCTCAGCGTGCATTTGGCTTTATATGTGTGAGACACACACACTCACACACTCACACCGCCGCCATTAGATCGCCGACAGCGGTTCAAACCGCGGCCGCCGCGAGTCTGCCGAGACGCAGCAACAACACATCAAACCCCATTCGCCGAATGGCGTCGACGATGACTGACGGCTCCGTCGCCCGAGAGGTAGAAAAAAAAAAAAGACTGCACTTGAACTCACCGCCGAGGCTGCGGCTCACAGTCACTTAGCGTGACAGGAAATGACCCTCCAGCTGCTTCCAATCCAGGATACAAAGTAGATCGGAGGGTTAGAGGACTTTTTTTTTTATTTCTGTCTGTTGGTCTCGATGCTATCAAAGGAAAAAAGTCAAAGCGAACTCAATGAAAGTTTTTAAGAATGGCATCCAAGTTTTTTTCGGCCAGGTTCCTCGCCAGGACTTGCCTGGGTTCTGGTTTGTTTGATCCAGATCTTCATTCCCTTCATTCTGCAGAGCTTAAGGGCAAGCTTTTCAGCAACAGACTCGTTTTCTGGCAACTTCGGTTCCATCTTTCTCGTTAGCCCTCTTAATTTGACGCAGCTGCCGCAAGTAGCAAAAACGGCTTCGCCTGGTTCTCCTCAGGTCACAAGGTACCCATAGAGACGACATCAGCTTGTTTCTTTGAGCTAGCCTTGGATTACCGGACAGTAATCCAAGGCTTCCAAATTTGGTCTAGTCAAGTTAGCAACTAGCATAGCCTGGACGGTGATATGAGGCTCCAACAGCTGGTCCAAATGAGCCACCAGCTAGCATAGCCTTGACAGTATCCAAGGCTCCCACAGCTGGTCGATATGAGCCACCAGCCAGCATAGCCCGGACAGTAATCCAAGGCTCCCACAGCTGGTCTATTTGAGCTAGAAGCTGGCATAGCCTGGACAGTAATCGGAGGCTCCCACAGCTGGTCTATTTGAGCTAGCATCGAGCATAGCCCGAACAGTGATCCGAGGCTCCCATAGCTGGTCCATAAGAGCAATGGGCTAGCATAGCGCGGGCCATAATCCGAGGCTCCCGCAGCTTCGATGAGTACCTGCTTCTGGCCGGCGTTCAGTAAATAGTCCGTGTCTGACCATTAACTAGTCAGCCCCATTGTGACCACAGACTGACTGAGGAATGTTGGCTAATGTCTGAGGCCGCTGGCTAACCGGGCCTCCAAACAGCTGGCCGTCGCCCATGCCGAATGAAAGCAACATCATTTGAAATCTCAACTAAAATTGTTTTTTTAATGTTTTTTTTTTTTTTCTTTTGAGTGAAGGAAGTGGCTTTGCTGAACCAGCGGCAAGGAGGCCCGTTGGGAAAGCGCCCGCGTTCGTGTACGCCGGCGTGGTTCTTGTGCACTTTTTCGTGAGCCAAGGAGAAAAAAAAAAAGGGGGGGGGTTCTCGGCGAGGATTATTTCCGCGGAACCGCCTGCGGCACGGCTGCACCTCCCAAACCCACCAGAGATTATAGGTTTTGTCAAACAGCCTCGGCGGAGTCTAGAATATCCTGAATTCCTTCCAGGGCCGACCAGCGTGGAGCAGAGCCCTTAAAACACACACACGTAGCTTAGCATATTGTCAGCTACTCATTCCAGGGCCCCCTGAATTCAACCCCCAAACCCGGAGGAGCAAATCCTCGGGGAAGTGGGGCGAAAAAAAAAAACTTCAGGAAGTCGTGTCACAACGGGACGTAAAGAGACGCAGCTTTGTTTTGCTAGTCGCTATTTACCCGGCCAGCTGAAGAGGACGAGGCGGATGAAAGACAGAGCGGGAAGCGACACACCACTCTCAAGGATTTTGACTCCTTTGACTGAGGACTCAGCTTGTAGTGTGTGTGTGTGCGTGCGTGCGTGCGTGCGTGCGTGCGTGCGTGCGTGCGTGCGTGCGTGCGTGTGTGTGTGTGTGTGTGTGTCCTGCTGTGCAGGCAGCAGCAGGCTCCCGAGCCTAGGGGGTCATTCCTCCGCTGTATTTTTAGTTGATAGTCACTGTGACGGGGCAAATCCTATGGCTTGAAGCATTGGTTGGAGGTGGAGGAGGAGGTGGAGGTGGAGTGGGCTCAATTAGAGGACGGGGACGAGGAAGATGAGAGAGGGAGTGAAAAGCAGAGCGCCTACCCGCCCGTCAACCCCGCAGCCTGGCGGCTCTGCGGGCTCTCATTAGCTAACGATGGCCATCAGTCGGGGAATTAAAACCTGAATGAGCGAGTGAACTCTCCACACACACACACACACACACACACACACACACACACACACACACACGGCTGCGCGGTCAGGGACGGATTACCGCGTCGCCGTGGAAACGCTCGCCGTCTGTCAGGCGGGAGAACCCCTGAAGAACCGGTGGGAACCAGCATAATATTCATTTTTCAACATAATCCAATCCCCCAAAAATCTCAGACACTCCCTGAAAGGTGAGGAAGATATATTGATTGTTAGCTCTCATATTAATGTATCTAAAAACATATCTTAAAAATGCTGGCACAGGAGCAACTCAGATCTTCGTGAATGAGATAAATCTCGTTTCAACGAAGCTAAGAAAAAAAAACGGATTCACAATTTGTTAACCTAATCTAATCCGGCGAGAATCCCATCAGGATAAGGTCGACTCGATCAATATCCGATCGATTTGGGAGGGCAAAGCCGTCATCGGTGAGCTGGCAATGAAGAAATGCTCCCAGGGGATGATACTAGATTACAGTTTAGCAAAGGTGTGCGTGTTCATTACCCCTTTAACAAACACACACACACACACACACACACTCTTTTGCACAGGGATACACACTCTGCTTTCTACAGCCAAATCCTCACCGGAGGAGGGGATTATTAATCCTGCAGAACCGACACACACGCTTTCGAATGTTCTCAGATTAACTTCATAATAATAAGTTCTTTTTTGGTCCGGGTCCTGATTGGACGTTGGATTTGACTTCATCCGCGTCAGTCAGATATTTTTTTCCCGCCATTTTTCCCCCTAATATTCCAGGTCGCTGCTCCGGCCTCCATTTTCTCTGCCGTGGTTTGTTAATCACCGGCGGGCGCCACCTCCCCACTATAAATCACTCTCTGGAATTTTTCAAGAAATGTTTTCTATGCGTTCACGCGCGCCTGTGTGTGTGTGTGTGTGTGTGTGTGTGTGTGTGTGTGTGTGTGTGTGTGAGTGAGTGTGTGTGTGTGTGAGACTAAGAAGACGAGGTTCCGGCTCCTCCGGTTCTGATTCCGTCGGGTTACGACTTCTTAAGATACCAGTAATGAGAATTTTTTTTTCTACTTCAGATAAGCGACTTTGACTGATGTTTGAAAAAGAAGCGTAGGGGGGAAACGGACGGGGGAAAGAAAAAGGGGGTCGGGAGGGGAAGAAAAACTTCTTTCGGCGGCAGGGACGGGAACAAGATAACCGGGCGGGGGGAGGGGGAGGGGGAGGCGGGTGGAGACGGGGTAGAAGGTGAATAAAGGTGCTCAGTGGAGGCGGAGAGAGCCCTCTGCGCCGCTGGCTGAACGACAGGCTATCAGATAGCAGGCGAATGGCGGCGCCCTTGTTGAACTCCGCCGCCGCCGCCACCACCATGACAAAGCGACAGTTCCATCGTCATGGCAATGCAAAACTTGAGCATCCTGCATTTTTTTTTTTTTTTTCTTTTTTGTCTCATGTCAAATTTCTCACCGGCCAGTTCATTTCCTAACATAGGAAGTCGCTTCTCAATTGGCCACCTTGACAATAAGCTTGAAAAAAAAAAGTAATTAGATTGATTAGAAAAAAATATTCTTAGTTATGTCATAAATATTTGAAAATTGAATTATTGAAAAAAAAAAGTTTTTAAAGAAAATAGAAATGTATAAGAAATATCCTGAAACCAGCAAAGAACTGCCATCTGAAAATCTGCGGCACAAATAAATAAAAAATAAAACAAATAAAAAATAAACTGCAAGAAAAAATTATGCTTTGTTTTTTTTTTTTTATGAAATGGTCATCTTTGAATTCCAACTGGGATTTACAGAAAGTGACCTAGTAAGGTGCCTCAATTCAAGTCTGATCATTATTATTATAGAAGATCGGTCTTCGTTGCAGTAAATGTACGTCTCCAGCAAGGGGAGCACTTTATTATAGTAAGTCCCCGGGGAGTACAAGTACTTTAAAAGAATTCGACATCATCTCTGACATCACGAGATGCAGTTTTATAATTACATACCTTTTTCTTCACAGATGATACCGTAATCTCAACCCGGGTAGTGAACTCTGTCCCGGCATAATTTTGGATTACGCCGTGTCAGGATGTAGTTTTGAAAGTAAATACAACATCCTACTTCCTGCTGGCAGATTAGTCCCCTCTATTTTTCCAACTGCCAGTTACCTCCTTGCCGCGATGGCGACCGTCCGGATCACTGCCGACCGGGACGCTGGAAATCCGTCCAAAAAAAGGTCCCTGCGATCAAATGGCATCTTTTCGTGTAATTCCCGCCAGGGTTTGATCAGCGGCATCCACGCGACGCCCATCTCATTAACGAATGGGCCGGCGGTTTCAGGGGGCTGCGTCTGGTCAGCGGATGGCAGGATGGGTGCACACGCCGGCCGCCATTTTCAGATAAACCCCTTAATCCCGCAAGTTATTCGCGGCAATGGAATGAAAGTCAATTTTTGAATACGTTGTCTGAAAACTAAAGCGCCGTGGCCATCGGCGGCGGCGTCTACCCGTGTATCTGCTCCCTGCTTGTTTTCTCCTCCTTTTTTTTTTTTTTCCCCGCCATATTAACATTCCGTCGCTGTCCCTCAGCCTGGCCCTCGATCCTCTACCTTTCCCTCCAATTTCACTTTCACCCGTCATGGTGGAGACTCTGCTGACGGCGTGCTCTGCTCCCAACTTAACATCGCGCGACCTTTTTTGAACCGGCGCGTCTCCGCCCCTCCCCGCCGTGTCTTCAGCCAGCATCTCCATGCTTAGTAATGTGTTTCGCGTGTGTGTGTGTGTGAGAGAGACAACAATCCCTGCCTCCCCCTCGGTAAATCAGTGTCTGTGCGTCAGAAAATGAAAAGCATTTTCCCGCCCTTTTCGCCGCAGCGTAGGAAAGAAAAGCCGCCATTTCCATGAAGGGTCCCGTGAAGAACGCCTCCGTCCTCCTCCTTTTACCTCCTCCGCCCTCCCCGGGGGAGTCTCTCCCGCCGAAAAGCGGCGGTTGCCTTCCCTCTGACGGCTCATCGGTGGCCAATAACAACTGCAAACAGTAAATTACAAGCTCCCCCCGCGAGGCCCCTGCTGCTCCACCTCCACCTCCACCCTCCGCTCTGACGGATGGGCCTCGACAGGTGCCGGGGGGTCGAGGAGGGGGTTATCTCATCGTGCCCGAAGTGCTTTTCCGGGTCTTTTTATTACAGCATCACCCGTCAGCTGACCTTTGCCATTGAACTCTTGACTTTTATTATGTTTTTGGCCAGGTGACAAACACACACACACACACACACACACACACTGACCAAAGTGATGTCCTGGCATGGCGGGAAGAATTTCAGTTTGTTGCGACCGACGTGCGATTTTATTCTATTTTTTTTTTTAACGATGCTGGTCAAAGGTCAAAGGTCATCATGATTCACAAATAAACACGTGGACAGAAGCGGCAAGTTAAATCCAAAGCCCTCTGGGTCTTCCCGAGGTGCCTGATTACCTGGAATGTGTGAAATTTCCATGGAATACGAGGCGGCCAACCCCCCTCCCCCCCGCACGCTGGTGGTCCTCGCTCCCAGAAAGCTTCAAGTTTCACCTACAGCTCCTGGAGGCTTCTGAGGAAAAGGGGGGGGGTTCCGATCTGGCGACACGGCTAAATAATGAATTGTGGCCGGCTTCGATGGCAGGCGGCGGGTGCTGTGTCAGTGAGGTGATCCCGAAGCGCCACGCTCGCCATATTGGATTGATAACTCCAGTCCCCTGCGTTGTGGCGGCGGCCTCATATTGCAGACGATCACGGTCGAGTAACCGGCTCCCCTTCGTTTAAAACTTCAGCTTCAGACCACGGCGGTAAATCTGAAAACTGAGAGCGACGACGCTCCGTACGTTTTTCAACCCGACGGACCCGAGGGGGGAAGAAATATCGCCGACCTTCGGACGGAGCGGCAGCTGCTGGTCGGAAAACGCCGCAAATCACCACGGATTCTGTTTTTTTTCAGGACGACGGCAAGAGGAAAAATCCCAGCGCTGGCGGGGAGTCGTTCATCTCAGGCAAACCGATTTGGCGCCGCGTATAAAAAACATAAATATGAAAATATATATGTCAAGAAATCAGGATTGGAAATTACACCTGTTTTATTTGTTGCGGCCATCACGGGGCTCCTGTTGCGTGGTTTCCATGGCCCAAATCAGGAAATGGTCGCGCTTCCCTCTTGATTTACGACCTCATTTATTTCGTGTCACCACTTTACGACCACCGTCAACGCCATCTCGTCATCCTGGGTACGGCATGATGTTCGGATTGTAAGTTATGGTCCGATTCAGAACAAAATAGAGTGCTTTTGCTCGGGGGGGGAGTGGCCACGCTGATTGACAAGCACTTGTTTAGTTAATTTCTCTGTAAAGAGCCGGCTGCCTTCAGGCCAGAGACCGTAATGGGCGTCTCTGGACCTACACGTGGCTTCATTTTCAAGTCCTGGTCACCCCCAGAAGAAGAGCTGGAGAAATCACACGGTTTCAGCCTTTGACCAGTACGCGAACACCTGCAGCGCAGGTGTATCGTCCAAGGACGCCGCTCAACTAGAGCGCGACACGCAGGCGTGGTTGTTTCCCTTTTCTTTGTCAGTCGGGTACAAAAGAAAATCTCAAGGTCTCATGTTTCATTTGAATAATCCCCTGGTCCATGTTTTACTTTTGTTTTCCCACCTGAAAATTTTCCCCGCATGCCCTGATGAAGGCTAAATCTCTCATCCCTGTCGTCCTGAAAACAAAAACGGCGCCGCTCCATTGGCCGCATCAGAACACCGTCCCTTTAAGTGCAAAAATCAAAGTCCGCGTTGGGTTCTGGAGGGAATCTGTGTTTGTTCTTAAAAGGACAAACCCCAAAGGACGGAATCGCGGATGAATTAGAGATGAAACACACACACACACAAACAGCTGGCTGTAGTTAGTGTTAGCTTGCTCTTTCTTCCATTATTATAGCCCAGTTTGATCATCGGCCCCCTCCCTCCAATTTTGTTTTGATATTCCCGCTACTTCCTGTTGTCCCGCCTCCTTTCTCGTTGGCGGTTGGCAACATGTGTTCCCAGTCGGGTCGGTACTCATCACACATTCCCGTATTTGGTCGGCTCAAAAACTCCAAGATGATTGACAGCGATGGGGGTCGGTTCAGGTCTGTTTCCGTCACACTCTAACAGGTTTGGCCGACTATCCACGCTCGAACTGGCGCAGACTCTGGCAGCTTTGAATCCTAGGAAAAAAATTAAACCTGGCAAAAAAAATGTGTTAGTTTGTGATTGAATGGCGCCAATCTGCGCACGTTCATCCACTCGCTGACGTGTCGGAAATGCGAGTGACGAAGGGCCGTGCAAGTGGCATCTGTTGAGTCCGAAGGCATTTCTGTTTCGTCATCTGATGGCCGAATCCGTGAATTGCCGACTCTGTGGAATGAAAGCAGACATCGTTGCGCAGAGGGAACACGTAGCATCCGCCTCGGAGATTCACGGCTCCTCTGAATGGAACCGCCTGCTAGAATTAAAAGGAAAACATACCGATGGGATTTTCCTTGACATCAGACACTGATCGTAAATCAGAACCTCGGTGTGCAGCGAGCGCAGCATCTGGGGGGAACGTCACGGAACAGGCTTCAGCGGTTCTCCGTGTTCTCGGCCTTTCGGCGTGTTCCCGTGATTTAGCCAAGCCTCTGCGACCGGGGGGTTTCTGTTTATCCGTGGCGCTTCGTTAGAGCTTAATCACGTTGCACCAACCAACAGCCATCTCCAGGGGTTGGAGGTGGGGAGGGGGTTGGTGGTTAATGAGCACCGGCGTTTCGGCGAGCAGATGGATGGGAGAGCATGGACTCCCCGCTGGCGGGACGTATGCCGGTTTCCCGAAATACAAAAAAAAACGGTGGGACCTGAGAAAAACACAAGTTCTAGGACGCTATCAGGATTACAACCCTCTTATTGTTTTTTTTGATTCCCCGCTCTGATGTCCTCAAATGACAGATGGGAGAAGGGCTGAGTCGGTTTAATCAGACTTTCCCCACGGGGCCGCCGCCGCCCAAAAAACCCTTGACGTTCGCATGCGCTCTGACACGCCGCATGTCAGACCTGCCGTGAGTGTGTGTGAAGTATTGTTGATATGAACACATTGCGTTGTCATTGGAAGATTTATTACCCTCGTGATTAAAGGATCTTGTGTTCGGCGCACATCTGCAAATCTCTTACGGCCGAGGCCAGACAAAACACCCGACCAACTAATTTTTGGGGGGATTTAAAAAACAAATTTCTTAAAGTATTACCTGTCTAGAGAGGATCACAAAGTCCAGATTTTGATCTTATCTGCTGACCGAGCTGGTGATTTCCTGTAATCTGAGATGTTGTTGTGTGTGTTGACCTTCCCGATATAGTGTCATCCCATCCGGGTTCGGTGTCTTACCCGTGTTGCTGTCAACGCCAGAGGGCTTTTCTGGTTAACAACCACATTTGCAAAGCCACTTGTATAGCAGGTGTCGCCAATGTAGACTTTCATTCACACCTGCAATGCAACGTGGGCGTCCAATCCAAGGTGTACAGGAGGTCCATTCCCAACTATGTAGAGGATGTCTCCAAAGTAGAGTTCCAGTTCCACCTGTAATTGGTGGTGTCTCCAATGTAGACCTAGTTTCTCACCTCTGTAGGAGTTGTCTCATATGTAGACCTCCACTCCCACCTGCATCAGAGGTGCCTCCAATGTAGAGCTCAATTCGAAGGTGTATAGGAGGTGTCTCCAATGTATACTTCGATTCCCAACTGTAAAGCAGGCGTCTCCAATGAACACTTCCATTCCCACCTCTAGAGGTGTCTCCATTGTAGACTTCCATTCCCAGGTGACCAGGAGGTGTCTCCAATGACTTCCTGTCTCAACTGTATTGGAGGTATCTCAAATGTAGACCTTCATTCAGAGGTGAATAGTAGGTGTTTCCAATGTAGACTTCCTGTCTCAACTGTATCGGAGGTATCTCAAATGTAGACTTCTCGTTCCAACTGTATCTGAAATATCTCAAATGTAGACCTTCATTCCGAGGTGAATAGTAGGTGTCTCCAATGTAGACTTTCCGTCTCAACTGTATCGGAGGTGTCTCAAATGTAGACCTTCATTTCAAGGTGCATAGAAGATGTGGTGTAGGAGGTGTCTCCCATGTAGACTTCCATACCCACCTGTGTCAGAGGTGACTCCAATGTAGTCGGTCATACCAACCTGGATAGGAGGTGGCTTCAATGGTGACAACCATTCCAACCTGTATAGCGATACCTCAATGTAAGTCTCCTATGGAGATTTCAGAGGTGGCTCCACAACCATACTCGCCTATGTAGGAGGTGTCTCCAATGCAGACTTCCATTCCAACCTGTATAGAGAGATCTCAATGTAAGTCTCCTATGTAGATTTCCCACCCCAACTGAATCGAAGATATCTCAATCAAGACCTTCATTCCAAGGTGATTAGTAGCTCCAATGGAGACTTCCATTCCCTGGTGACTAGGAGGTTTCTCCAATGTACACTTCCATTAACCGGCCGCATCATAGGCGTCTCAAATGTGGACTTCCATTCTCAGGTGTGTAGTAGTCGTCTCCAATGTAGACTTCCATACCCACCTGTATCAGTGGTGGCTCCAATGTAATCCAGCATACCAACCTGGATAGGGGGTGGCTTCAATGTCGACTTCCATACTCGCCTGTATAGGAGGCGTCTCAAAGGTCAGGGCGCTAATTCTAATTAAGTTCCGTCCCGTTCGCAGGAACCAGGGTCGGCAGAGAACGATAAAATCAAACAACGAATCAAAGAAATCACAGCAATCAAAACACTACTGCAGCCAAAACATTTTGCGCCCCCCGCCAGGACGGGGGCTTATCGCCCCGGATTAGATTAATCTTGGTAGAAAGTCAGAAATTGGTAGAGGGTAAGATAAGGATAAAAATTTTACCCTACTGGGGCCCGCCATTAATGTGTAATAAATGCGGCGTTTTGCACGTGGTCACGGTTTCACAGTGACACTTTGGCTGTTTCCGCAGAGTATTTCAGAGCACAGAGGAAGATCCTCAGCGGGTCGCTTGTTGTTTTTTCACTGAGAGGGTATTTTGCAGAGCATTAAGAGGTTGTGAAGGTCGAGGCTTCCACATAAACCATTTTTTATTCCCTGACAAAGAGACTAACGGACTGCAGGTGCAGCGGAGTTTTCACCGATTTCTGCCATCATTCAATTCCCATTGGCTCGTGAGAGACCTTGTCTCACTCAGTCAGGAAGTCACGGCGCAAAAATGACCCGCGATTCTTTCCTGGCTCATTTCGGGGGGGTCTTGTTCTCTTGCCATGGTTCTCTCCAGGTTCTCCGTCTTTCAGCCGCATTCCAGCTTCATTGAAGACTAAATTGTCCGTGCAAATCAGAGATGGAACGGTTTGCTGTCTCGATGTGGCCCTGTGATTGACAGGTTAGCGGTCCAGGTTAAACCCCGCCTCCTGCCTCAGTGACATGGTCGGCTGTCATGGTGGGTGGAGTCACGTGCACACCAACGCAGGCGCGGGCGCTCGGAAGGGATCCCTCGGCTTCGATTCAACGCAATCCAAGAGGCGCTGCGTCCGTCCGTAACGCACTCATCTCGAGAACAAGATGGGCGTCGCAGTACCCTCCCGCGCCACCAGAGGGAGCCAGAGAGCAGAACCGGGCTCCTTTATTCGTAGGGTGTTTCCGATCACAGACCTCGAGTGACTTGTCGCTGTGGGAGGGTTCCAGCACTGTCACGTGACCATTAACACAGACGTTTGGTGTGTGTGTGTATGTGTGTGTGTGTGTTTGGGTGGGTGGGAATATTGGAATCGACGGGAACACAAGCCTTCTGAAAACTAGTGATTTTTGAGGAACGGCGTCCGGATGAAATGCTGTGTGCCACTTGGGTCAATCAATGACAGGTTTTTTTTTCTCTCTCTCCTCTCCTTCCATGTGGATCCTCTTCCCCTCTGTCCAAAATCCACCTTCAGGTAAGAGGTGCCGTCTTCTTTCTCTTTTTGTCCAAATGTAGTTGGCCCTCTTTTTTGGTTTTTATTTTCTGGGCTTGGAGCGAGGCCGGAGCCAAAGCGACTTCCCTGAGGTTTTTATCTGGGCTCTTTATGAAAACAGAGACTCAGTTTTCACCGTTTTCCAGAACAAGACGCAAGAAACCAAAGTCCAAATCGAAAATAAGACAACCCATGACGGTTGCTCTTCTGGTTCTGTCGTCAACTTTGGTGGATGCTTTGCTGGTGGACTTCGGTTATTGGTTGTTTCTTGCCCCGGTGCCATCTCTTGCTCTCACACACACACACACACACACACACACACACTCAGTTCTCCAGCAAGGCGTCACACCTGCAGGATGACCCGGCGATTTTTGTTTTCATTTTCAAGCCGTTTCTCTCGTATGAAATCTAATATTTATATTTATTCTTATCTCTAAATGAAGCAGCAGTCATTATTTGACTTTTTGACATAGAGCCAGCGGCATTGAGGAAATGCCAGGAGGCAGAGCTGGAGATGAAGATACTGGCGTTCTCTTTGGGAGTGAGGAGGATGGGGAGGATCAGAAATGAGTCCATCAGAGGGACCGCACGTGTTAGATGTTCTGGCGATAAAGTCAGACTGAGATGGTTCAGACGTTGACAAAGGAGGGATTGCAAGGATCTGTGTAGAAAAGATGCTGAAGTTGCCAGGCAGGAGGTCTAGAGGAAGACGACAGAGGAGGTTTTATGGATGGAGTGATGGAGGTCATGAAGTGAAAAGAGGATGCAGAGGAGAGGATTAGATGGAGGCAGGCGATTGGCTGTGGTGACCCCTGAAGAACCTGCAGTATTTTGAATCCAAACACTTCATACCAGATGTTTGGTGCATCGTTTGCCTCGCCGACGACCTTCACAAACCCATCAAGGTTGTTTGGGACGAAGGCAGGAGGGTGGGTGCAGATTTTTCCTGTTCCTCACGACGAACCCTCGCTTCCTTTCAAAATCCAGTTGTTTGATTGAAACAGTTTTAAACTAACAGGAAACCAGTCTGTCAGTCAGAGAGCTGGAACTCAAACCGTTTGCAAGAAATTGGCTAAAAAGTTAATCGGGAAAAACCCCTAACAAATAAGCCATTACTTTACGGAAAGATTCGTGGAAACTGGGGAATAAATCACCCGCGCACCTGAAAAAGCTGAGCTGAGCTGGAGGGGGCGGG
>CAAKHD010003652.1:0-10520 GCA_901007705.1 Fistularia tabacaria
TCTTTTTTAAAATATTGATTTATATTAATAGAAAAAGAAAAAAAACACAACACTCAAAAACTTTTTGTTTTATACACACACACACACACACACACACACACACACACACACACACACACACACACACACACACACACACACTGCAATAATCCGGCAATGTCAGGTTGAATTTGTAGCTGCTCTTGGGAACGCACAATGCCCACAAGTACAAAGGGATGGTTTCAAACTCCAAGATTCTGAGAGCTTGATGATAAGGGGGGTGGGGGTTGATTTCTTTGCAAGACGAATTACAAGAAACTATACTTCAGGAATCCAAGTCTAAAGTTGTGGAACTAGAGTTACAAGTTATATTCCCTGAACATGCAAAACATGTTGGGGAGGGCGTTAGCTATGAGTGGAGTTTGGCGCCATCAAGCGGTACCACCGTTTACTATTTTCTGGGCCTTTGCGTCATCTGGCTTTCTCCTGGAAATCTGTGCCATCCCTGTTCCGTGTCAAGATAGATAAAAAGAGACCGACTGCGGATATTGGTACGTTAAACCTCCAAAACAAAAAAAAACGAAATGAAAGAAAAAATCCCAACATCCTTCAACAACTGAAGCGTGACAAAAAAGCAACATATTTTGTAAAATTTGTTTTAAAAAAATCAAAATCTCGAAGAAAAGATGATTTAATTGTGAAACCAAAATTAAGTTGAAGGAAAAGGTTGAATTCAACTGTAACGAAGACTTTTCAGCACTACTTATTTTATTCCATCGCAGAAGCAGAAGTAGACACAAAGCAAATTTACATTTTGCATAAAAATGTTGTGTCAACTTTTGAAATAAATAAATAAATAATTTACAAAGCTTAAATATCCCAATACAGTTCTTTGGTTACTTTGATAGTATCTGTGACTTTGATTCCATATATGTTGATATATTTTATGTATAATAATCCCACTGCACCTGTATTAGTCAATTCATATTTGAAGTAGAAATAGATAAAGCAGAATTAAAGTCATTGCTCCTTGAGCTGCCACCTTACCGTGGTGGAGGGGTTTGCGCTGCCCAGTGATCGTGGGAGCTATGTTGTCGGGAGCTTTATGTCACTGGAAGGGCATAACCTACCGACCCTACCTCTCTGGCGGGGAAGGATCCCAAGCTGGTGCGTGAGGCCTCGAGGTTCCGACGAGAGATAGTCGGACTCACCTCAACGCACAGCGTGGGGTCTGAAGCCAGGCCTCTTGAGACGGGCTGGACTCTTTTTTGACACAAGAGTTGCCCCAGCAAGAGGCGCTGGGCAGGAGTGGGCATATTGATTGCCTCCTGACACAGCGCCTGTACGTAGGGGTTCAACCCGGTGGACGAGAGCGTAGCTTCCCTCCACCTTCAGATGGGTTGACGGGTTCTGACTGTTGTTTGTGGCTATGCATCCAACAGCAGTTCAGTTTACCCACCCTTCATGGGGTCCCTAGGGGGGCTGCTAGAGAGCGCTCCCTCTGGGGACTCCCTCGTTCTACTGGGAGACTTCAAAGCTCACGTGGGCAACGACAGTAGGACTTGGAAGGGTGTGATTGGGAGGAACAGCCCCCCGATCTGAATTCGAGTGGTGTTTTGTTATTGGACTTCTGTGCTCCTTGCAGATTGTCCATAACAAACACCATGTTCAGGCATAAAGGTGTCCATATGTGCATTTAGCACCAACGCACCTTAGGCCAAAGTTCTTTGATCTACCTTGTGGTCATGTCGCTGGACTTGCAGCCGCACGTCCTGGACACTCGGGTGAAGAGTGGGGCGGAGCTGTCAACTGATCACCACCTGGTGGTGAGCTGGCTCCGGTGACGGGGGAGGATGCCGGTCAGACCTGGAAGACCAAAACGTAACGTGAGGGTCTGCCTGGGAACGTCTGTTAGAGTCCTCTGTCAGAAGAAGTTTCAACTCCCACCTCCAGCAGAGCTACAACCATGTCCCGCGGGAGGCGGGGGACATTAAGTAGGAATGGGCCATGTTCCGTGCTTCGATTGCCGAGGCGCCTATCGGCGGTGTCGGGGCGGCAACCCCTGAACTGCTGACCTCAACGCAAGATGTTGTGGATCGGTGACAGGAATACTTCTCAAATCTCCTCAATCCCGTCAGAACACCTTACAATGAGGAAGCAGAGCCAAGGGACTCTGAAGGGGGTCCGCCTATTCCCGGGGCTAAAGTTGCTGAAATAGTCAACGGGGCCTCAGGGGTGGATGAGGTCCGCACTGGGTTCCTCAAGGCTCTTGATGCTGTAGGGCTGTCCTGACTGATGCGCCTCTGCAGCATTGCGTGGATGTCGGGGACAGTGCCCCTGGAATGGTAGACTGGTGTGGTGATCCCCCTTTTTAAAAAGGGGGATCACACTCCTCAGCCTCCCTGGCAAGGTCTGTTCAGCGGTGCTGGAGAGGAGGGTCTGTCTCGTCGTTGAACCTCGGATTCAGGAGGAGCAGTGTGGTTTTTTGTAAGTCGGACCTGTTTCTGGCGAGTGCTGGACTCCTCGTGGGCTGCCCTTGTCACTGATTCTATTCATAACTTTTATGGACAGAACTTCTAGGCGCAGCCAGGGCATTGAGGGGATCTGGTTTGGTGGCCACAGGATCAAGTCTCTGCTTTTTGCAAATGATGTGGTTCTGTTGGCTTCATCAGGCCTTGATAACCAGCTCTCACTGGAGCGGTTTGTTGCGGAATGTGAGGTGGTCCGGATGACGAACAGTGCCTCCAAATCCGTGAACATGATCCTCAAAAGGAAACGGGTGGACCACTCCGGGTCGGGGAAGAGGTCTTCCCCCAAGTGGAGGAGCTTAAGTATCTCGGGGTCTTGTTCACGAGTGAGGGAAGGATGGAGCGGGAGATCAACAGGCGGATCAGTGCAGCGTCTGCTGTGATGCGGACTCTGTACCGGTCTGTCGTGGTGAAGACGGAGCTGAGCCAGAACATGAAGCTCTTAATTTATCAGTCGATCTACTTTCCTACCCTCATCTATGGTCATGAGCTTTAGGAAGTGACTAAGAACGAGATCGTGGATACAAGTGGCTGAAATGAGTTTTCTCCACAGGGTGGCCAGACTCTCCTTTAGAGATAAAGTGAGAAGGTCGGCCGTCCGGGAGGAACTCGGAGTAGAGTCGCTGTTCCTCTGTATAGAGAGGAGTCAGATGAGGTGGCTCGGGCATCTGGTCATGATGCCTCCTGGACGCCTTTTGTGCATGTCCATCTTGGAGGAGGCCACGAGATTGACCCAGGACACGCTCGAGAGACTATGTCTGTCTCTAGGCTGGCCTGGGAGCACCTTGGGGTCCCCCCAGTAGAGCTGGACCATGTGGCTGAGGAGAAGGAAGTCTTGGCCTTCCTGCCCCGGCCGCTGCCCCTGCGACCCGACTTCGGATAAGCGGCAGAAGATGGATGGATGGATGGAATTAAAATGAATTAAGAAGAATTAAATAAAGCAGAAGAAAAGTCTCTTTCCTCTTTCACCCAAGATATTTTAGATTACATTAGATTAGATATATTTATTGTCATTTTATATTTACAAGTACAGGGCAACAAAATGCAGTTTAGCATCCAACCTGAAGTGCAAAAGAGCAGCAAGTGCAGAGATAAGTTAACAATATGTACACAGTATATTATGTGAATAATTTACAGGTGATTCACAGATTTACATGTTAATATTAACCTATTATACAGATCGGTATGTAAAGTAAATGTAGTATACTATAGACTATAGACAGGAACTATGGACATAATTACAAGTAGAATTGTACAGGTGATGAGTGGATGCTGAATAGTTGAAATGGATGCTAAATAGTCCATAATGGTATGGGGATGACGTGAATGAGGACGATGATGATTATGATGATAATGACAATAGTAATAAGAATAATAATAATAGTGAGATGTTGGGGATGGTGATGATGATGAAAATGTTGTTTAAAAAATGTTGCAGTGAAAATATAGTAGTAGTCAACAACCTAATTCAGTGTTTATTACTCATTCTACCTGTTACATGAGTGGTACAGTGGTACATTTTATTTTGAAACCTCCAGTCGGAACAGTCACATTTCACAAGTCGCTTTATCCTGTTGCTTTGAGCAACAACAGTGGTTTTCGAAGGGAGTGCTCCGCTTTCATTGTGTACTGCAGCCATTTCTCTCATCGCTCCGTCTTCGGCGCTGTTTGGGAGGGTCGTCTCTATTCCATCATACACGCAAACAAACTAGCTAATCATAATTTGAGCAAAAGAAAAACTTCTGATAACACAAAAGTTAGATCCCCCTGGTTTCCTTGGCTGGCTCTCTTGCCAGCTAAATCTTCTCGGGATGGACCCAGCGAGCCGATACCAAGTGGTGAGTGAGGACGCTATCAAAACACCGTCTGATAGCAGGGCCTGTTTGTGACAGGAAGCGCGGCCTTGCTCGCGCTGTTTTATTTGCATAAGACAAGAAAAATACGTGGTGTGATTTTTTTTAAGCGTCGAATGAACCAACTTTACAGTTTTAGGCCTTTTTTGACTTCGTATTTTTTGTTTCTACAGCTTTGCATGGAACACTTCCGCTTTGTGCTATGCTAATGCCAACTAGCATGCTAGCTGTTTTTTTTGTTGAAGGCCATGGAAGTTACGACAGTCACAGATCTGTCTAGCAATTTACTCGCATTGAACACTCTGTATTAAAAAGTATTCAACGTGTATGGGGTGGTCTTTGTTTTATAAGTAGTCGTTCCGCTCCTGGCAGTCAGCTTACCCTTCACTTTTAGCCCCCAAAATTTATTATCATAATGTTATATAATGATCATCGACAGCAACAAATCCCCTGGTGAAATATTAATGTGTAAAAAAAAAAAACGGTTATCTTATTTTTTTTAAATGTTATAAGTAGTTGATTGAAAGTTTGCACTACTCATGAACATTGCAGATTTGGCTCCAGTACAAGTAAACTTTGACCTCTCAAATAGCTCTTGAAGCATAACTGTTCTTTACTCCAATGAATTATATTCTTTGTTCAGTTTTCTCAACTAGTCAGCCAAGTTATTAACATCTATTCAGATCAAATTTATCAAATTGTATCCGTATCAGGCAAATGTACATCAAAAACCATGATATTTCCCTTGATATCTGTGTAAAAGTTATAGCGTTACATCAAATTCTTCTCAAAGCATGGCATCCGCGAAAGCACAGTTTCTACAAGGTTTCTGCAGTTTTGCCAGCTTTTACTGGAATTTGTGTTGCATGCATTCAGTGTGCAGTCATACTGATAGGGAAATGAAAGATGGTAACATTGTAATGTTATCTTTCCAGACTTTTTATAAGTTAAACTGTTTAAAAGTTTATAAGTAAAACTGTTCAAACAGCTGAAGATGCTGACTAGGAAAACCCAGAGTTACAGAGGTTTTTTTTTTTTCTTATTTCTTTAAATCATTCTTAAAATACTCAGGTAAATATACTTACTTAAATTAACATCAGGAAATTTAAAAGTGATTGAGTACAACTCCAATGCATAGACACTAATATAAAAAACAGTTTAGCCTACTCTCTCTCTCTTATTTATCTTTTTGAGTTAAGTTTAACGAGTACATCGTCACTGTAAATATAACGGGCTTCTACCAAAAATTCACAATGAAAATGCCAAGCAACATTGTAAATGGACTGGTTTGAGACTTATATAAAACCTGGTATGTCAATATTTGTCTCCAAGTGTTCAGTGTACCCATTGCTCGGTCATCCCAAGCAGAATATAGTTATTAGAACACAATTCAGGTATTTACACCCAGTTATTGCAACAGTCAAAAATCACTGCAAATAAAGATAATTGTAAGTTGTGAGTATACTTACATGACATTTTCAATTTGTGACTTGAAGTTTAGTAATTACATAGAAGATTTTTTTTTCAAATACTGTGCCTTCTAAACTGTCAGACAGTATATGACAGTATCAGACATTATCTTCAGACAAAGACAATTAAAATTAGTCATTGTCAGAAAGGGGCAGGTCAGTCTTCGAAATCAATGAGAACTGTGAGGAAAGCCCCAGATATAGTTATTCACTGTAAGGGTTCCCTATTTAATACACTGCTCATTTTTTCTTGCCCATTTGCTGTTTGTTTCGATATTTCCTTTAAAAAATGGTTGGTTGTCTGCATGTATCACACAATGCAGCTATGTGCAGGCCTGCACGAGTTTTGGGTATATCTGGACACAGGAGGAGGCTTGTGGCTATGTTATTAAGATCTTATGTAATCCGCTGAGCGTGGGGCTGAGCTATGCTCTGTCCTTGATTTAGAGCCAGTTGTCAGCCTCTCATTCACCCGCTCAAAGCCTTGCACATCAATGCAGCGTTAGATTGTTTGAGATTTTTAGGTGGCTTTTTGCCTGAAGACGCAAGTAAAAATCATTATGCGATTTCAGAAGCAGTGACTGATCAAGCTCACATAAGTTTAGTTCTACACTTTTGGCTTATTTGTTGTAAGTTTCAAGACAGATGATGAAGAGGGCATTTTCTGGCTTTAGTTGGTGTTTTTACACAGCTGGGAAGTTGGCATTGCTGTCTGCAAAATTTTTAAATCTCTGTTTCAAACATAGAAATATGACATGAATAATAACCAAAAGATTTTTTACAACCAAAAATGCAACATTCACATTTTCAGGTACAGACTTGAATTATTGACTAGTGCACTACAACCCCAATGTTTCATGTCAATGTTTATCTGACAGAGTAGTCATTTGCTCTCTATTTCAACTGCCAATTTGTGGTGGTGCAGCAAAATTGTTTAGAAAGTCAAATTCAGGATTAGTCTGTAGTTGAAAACCTGGCAAGTGTGTCTAACGCAGTATTATCCACAGGGGAGTGATTATCAGTTGTTGCTGATAATCAGGCATTCCTCATTTTTAACATTAGAGTTATCAGCATAATTTCATTAGCTGGGTGTTAATAAAAAGAACACCCCTTTTGTGACCCTTTTATACGCTGAGAAGAGGAAGACATAAAATCCACAAGGGCACCTTGATGGCTGAGGCTATTGGAATTCCCTCCGAGCTGCTGCTAATGATTATGTTCTCATTGCCTATCTGTAATTTCAGAAGGCATTTGGCTCTTTGCTCAGAGGAACATGATTGCTCTTAAATCTGTGTATGACCGTGTCGGCTGTGTCAGGGCCACTTATCAACTGATAGCACGTGTGTCCCTTTCCAGAGGCTATCTACTGTTGAGATACCAAAGTAGTCTTGCCCTTTTGCCAACAGTCTTGGCCAAACACTTTATTCTATTATATAATAATAAAACGGAATTCTTTGACGACTAAATCATGAATAGGTCATTTCTTATAAGATGTATTAGATTTCTTATAAGACTTTTTTCCTTGTTGTTAGCTACTTAGAGACACTGTTGTTATTTTTTTACAACTCCACTTATCGCCTATTTTAGTTTGATGAGAACTGCTTACTTTTAGCAGATGTTGGCCATAGAAGTGTCTGGCTTCTTTCTGGCGCAGTGTAACTGAATTTCTTTATTTTTGTTGCAGAGAAAGAAAGAAAAAACAATAGGGGCATTTTCAATCTAGAAGCAGTGGCATGGTTACTTGAAATAACCTAATATCTTAATTGTCAGCAGTTTTATGAGGAAATGTGTTCTGTGAATGAATGATTCTATATGACACTTAATAAATAATTAGGATGCATCTGTGCAACTTGCTCAAGATGTCAGGGGCCATTGCTTCCTGCCAGAATAAAATGTTTTGTTAAATGCATGGTGTTGGGATCTTTAAAATATACATTCATTCATAGTTTTGATCTTATGTCATCTTTACTTTCAGCTGCACAATGAAGATGACTCTTCAGAGAGCTCCGCGAATGAGCAGCAGCCGTGCACATCTGCCACCGCCCAGGCTGGAACATCCCAGGAGAGGAGCCAGTCACAGGCCTGCTCGACCTCTGTGTGTGCATTAGGGGAGGCTTCAGGATCAAGGACTCAAGAGGAGGCAGAGGCCCCTCCGCCGCCCTATGCATCCATTGACCTTGGAGCCGGTGCAGCTGCACCTGGTATGTTTCGAATGCGTCATCTCAGCTAATCTAAATTATTATATTTATTTTCTCCCAAAGTGAAGAAATTTCAGGACTCCCATTTGGAAAAGTTTGCAAAAAGTGACTACAATTATTAAAAAAAAAATCACCTCAAACAAAAGTAAGAGTGAATCACTTAAATTTGCAAGAGAGCTAACAAATAGCAATTCAAATAGCCCCAAAAAATATGAAGAAGAAACCACATAAAAAACCAACACCAAAATATAATCGCTTGTAAGAAATTACTTAAAAGCTTTTAAAAAACTACTGAAAATTCAGCAAGAATTCAAGTTTCCGGCCCATTAATTTTGTTTCTGGAGACCTGATAAGTTTGAGAACCCCTGTCACACTTGAGCTTTTCTAACAGTTCCTCGAGTTGATCTGTCTTCTAAACTGGAACATGTCCTTAAAAATATTTTTCCGGAATGTGGTTGTCTGCTTCCAAAAACGGCAACAAGATTATAGCTCAAGGCAGTTTTGTGGCGGCAGCTCCTCATGAGTCAGTTTTTGATTTCCATGACAGCATCGCCACATCATTGGCAGCTAAGTAAGCTTCACTTTGCAGGATCCTGTCCCGTTTCTATCTGCCTCTAAGCCTGTCTCCTGTGTCTTTACAACAGAGACTAGTTTCCAAGGTGACTTCCCAGTGCCTCCACCCTACAGCGTTGCCACCTCACTGCCCACGTACGATGAAGCAGAAAAGGCCAAAGCAGCAGCAATGGCTGCCTCCTCTGTGGAGGTGATGCCAAGGGTGAGGATATGTGCTCACAAACTATTCTTTGGTCTATTTTTGTTTCTGTTCTTCTCCAACTTAAAGCAACATCTCAAATATTTCATGTATTGAAGATTCAACACCATATCCAGAGATGTTTTATCAGTGTGCCAGAAAAGGCAACAGTCATATCTGAAACACTCCGCATTTCACAACTAAGATTAACCACATTTTCCTGTTGCTGTACTTGTGTTTGTCTACACCAGGATGATGAGTTTCCTCCCAGAGACGACTTCAGTGATGCCGATCAGCTGCGTGTTGGAAATGATGGAATCTTCATGTTGGCCTTTTTCAGTGAGTTCACTTTTAATGTGGCTTCATTACAGGAGCAGATTGGAGCAGATATTATCTGTGAGATTAAGAAGCCCTAACTCAGTGAAATAATCTGAATGCAGCAGATTTGAGTATGATTTGCACATTTTGTTTCTTTATCAAGTCACTTCATCTTTGAATAAACGCATTTATTGGCTGTTTATTCCCCCAAAATCTGAATAGTTTCAGCTAACTGCTAGTATATTCTCAAACAGAAGCCTCTGACCCGTTTTGTACATCAGGGCCACAAGACTTGACGATTTTTGAGTTCCTAATTTTTGAACATTTACATTTTAAAAGTTATAAAATGTAATAAAGTCACTGAAATATCCATTTCCACAAACCAATCCACTCGGCCCTTTAATGTGAAAACGTAATGGCAGCCTTGCCTTATTAGAGCACAGCTGAACAGAAATGATTTTAACTTGCATGAAATTTTTTTGTGTAATAATCAAGACTCTTTTGTATGGGTGGTATTAGAAAGGGGGAGCTTTGTGTAAATGTACTTTTGTTTTCCCCCTCAGTGGCCTTTCTCTTCAACTGGATCGGATTCTGCCTGTCCTTCTGTTTGACCAATACCATTGCAGGACGCTATGGAGCAATCTGTGGTTTCGGCCTTTCCCTTATCAAATGGATTCTCATTGTCAGGGTATATTTGAATGCTGGAAAGAAACTTAATTGATGAACATCATGTTTGGATAAAAATCTATGAGGATTCTTTTTTTTCCTCCATGAAGCAAAATATTCTTTTTTTTCCCCCCATCCAGTTCTCTGACTACTTCACTGGTTATTTTAATGGTCAATACTGGCTCTGGTGGATCTTCCTGTTGCTTGGTGAGTAGGTGGCATTGTTTAGTTCTCACACCTCGTGAGTCGGTTTAAATAATTAAAGGACTCATAATTAATTTACCTTTTGAATGCCTTAATAATTAAGTGTACAGCTTGTAATTTGTGTGCATTAAATTATGATCAGGTCAGAAAAGAAATCATTGAAAGCAACTATATTTTTAGGTTCACAGTTCGCAAGTCTTATTCTTAATTCAATTTTTCACCATTGCAGTGCATATTACATATAATAATTATTACTATTATTACCACTAGTATTATTCTTATTGTGGAACTGTGGCACTCCAAATCAGAATAGTAGAAAATGAAAAGTTAAGAATGTTAAAAGTTAAAAATGAAAGCTTATGGAATCACTACATGCTTTTTTTAAAAGTTTTCTAAGTGTGTTATATAAATGTTTATATATATATGTGTGTGTGTGTGTGTGTGTGTGTGTGTGTGTGTGTGTGTGTGTGTGTGTGTGTGTGTGTGTGTGTGTGTGTGTGTGTGTGTATATATATATATACACACACATGCGTCGGGAGAGGGGCGAGTGAGCG
>CAAKHD010003652.1:10540-31595 GCA_901007705.1 Fistularia tabacaria
ATTTATATGTGTGTGTGTGTGTGTGTGTGTGTGTGTGTGTGTGTGTGTGTGTGTGTGTGTGTGTGTGTGTGTGTGTGTGTGTGTGTGTGTGTGTGTGTGTGTGTGTGTGTACACGCTTGATATTTGGCTGTTTTTATTGGCACATTGAACTTTTTAACTGAATAAGAAATGAACAAATGATTATCTGATAGAGTTAAATATGCGTCCTGTCCCTCTGCAGGCCTTCTGCTGTTCTTCAGGGGCTTTGTCAACTACCTTAAGGTGCGCAATATGTCAGAAAACATGGCTACTTCACACAGAGCACGCCTTTTCTTCCTCTATTAAAAAGGTAAAGGAAAGTTGACACTTAAAAATCAGACAAATTGCTAAATGGCTGCTTGCCTACAGTATCATTTTTGTATCTTCCAGTAGGTTTCCACACCATCATCATTCCGTTCCAATGTGAAGTCCTCCCTCAACCCCCCCATTTCAAATGACCTGACTTGAAGAGCTGCAAGAAGAGGAGAAAGGGAAGGAAAGAAGTAGGGAGAAAATGTAATCAATTTCACTGAAAGGAAGACTCCACTTCTGAGCCAAGTCCACGTACACCTCTAAAGCATATCTTTTCCTGGATTTTCTTCTTATTTTCCTTTGATTCAAATCTCTCACCATTTTCACACGGTCCATTGCAGTGAAACACCAATCACACAAGAATTTAATTTACACAGAAACACGAAAGCTTAGGTTTAAAACTTTTTTCAGAAAAGTTTGAAACGTAAAGAACGAGCAACAAATATGAAGTACAGGTGTCCAGCTCACCAACTCAGGGTGTTTCTGACAAGTCATAGTTCACTATCACCTGGCAACCAGACAAATCTGCTGAGCTCAGTCTTCATTTTCCTCTTAGGATCCTCAAGGCCGCGTCCCATCACTCTCAAGTTTCACTAACCTCACCTCACAATTGATCATTTTAAAGTCTAACTGTGACTTGATTGATGTGAACTGTGACTGAATTGATGACATGACATATCAAAGTTTGTTCCTGTGCTTCATGCAGCCACTCAATTGACGTCATGTGGTACAGGACCACGTATGAACACATACCAACCAGTTAAAGCGGGACCTGAAAAGAGGATTTTGATGAAAAGGATCTTATACATTTCATTATCGCAGAAGTTTCGAATGAACCGGAAAAAAATGAAAGAGTTGTCATTTTAAAAGGAGGCACACTGTTTTTCCCGGCCTGGCATTAATGGCTCCAAATTCATTCTGAGCCTTACCACGGTTTTAACAGGAATGTCAAAAGAATATTTTGAGATATAATTGAGAAGTCTTGAGACTTTGTTCCAAATGAAAAATAATAAATCCACCAGTTTTTTAATAACATACTCAATAAAGTTCTACTCTGTCCATCCTCTCCTATCCTATCCTACAAGTTATCAAGCTATACGCCCCTTCCTGCAGCATCCAAAAGCAGTCCAGTTACGGTGGTATTTCTTGGCTAGGCAGATGTTTGGCTGCTAGGGAGAGGACATACACTTTATCTATCTTTAAATGTGTTTCTGTTCAGGATTAGGAAATAGGTCTGTTTCACTGCAATAAAGTTGTTTCATGGCTAGTGTCTTATATCAAAGTAAAATGAAAAGAACATCAGCAGTATGTTGAGGAACATGCACTCATCCACTCCAAACACTTTAATAGCATCTTGTTTGGATCAGCTTTTGATATTTAGCTGTGAAACATTCATTTTAAAATACACAGATTGACTTCCACATCCACCTAAACAGTATATGTAAGCAGATCTAATCAGTAGAGCTGGAAATCAACATTGGCCCAACTCACAAGCCCAGTTCAAAGTGGCCCCGAAATATGTGTGGGACTCCTGCCTTTGTGCTGTTGTGAAAGATTTGATAAGCATTTTACACACGGTGCAGAAACTGCTAGGTGCCAGGCTTGAAATTGTACTCATGATGAGTCTTATGCAAACAGTAATTTGTAATTACCTATGATACTTGTGAATGTAATGTTCTGTAATTATAAAATAGCAGTAGGGCAATAGTTTTTGGCCGAGGTGCATCGGAAACCAGGAGCTTTTCATCATCAGGTTCTGTCCAGAGTTGGGATCACAGAAACCAAAACAAAGTATTAGCAACAATGTTTTCCATTAAACCAGAGATAAAGAGACAAAAGAAAACAAGCAATACAAGTGGTTAATTTGACTGGCTCTGCGTGTTCTGCATGATGTAGAGAAACCTGACAGATCTCTCCATGAATCTCTCCATTGGATTTCATGATTAGATACCCTTCTTTTGTCTTTCCATGGTGGCGGTGGTGTGATGTAGCTCCTGCTGTGAAGATGGTAGGGCGGCAGATAGGTGGATCAACACCTTTTTTTCTCTTCATTATATGATGAACAATATCAACCAATCAGAAATGATTTTGGGTCGTTGTTCAGTGCGACTGATGAAAAGCGGAGCCTGACTGGACAAACAAAAGAAAAGGCTTTTTGTTTTCTTTTTCTTTTTTTCTTTCAACCAGAAAATGAAAAATGTATATACCAGCTTATGCCAATTCATAATATTTGCACTTTGAAGAACTTCTGTACAGTATAACTTGTGATGTGTGGCGGTTGAGAAAACAATAGCCATCCAAGTTTATTAACTGGAATTCTTGATCATCCCAAATGGATAATTTGCTTTTTTTGCACTTTTTACTTTTCAAATTGATATAATGTCATTTTGTGTCTTCTTTCATTGCATGTAGCCTAAACTGTGACAGCTTAAGTTTTGCCAAACTTGTTTTGAAGCTTTTTCTAGGCGCCATAGTCACATCCCACCCACGTCTCTTCCAGCATCATCAAAATCTTTCATTAATAAAACTTCCGCTGCATGATTGTTCCATCTGGATGAGAGGATAATATTAAGATCATACAAATTACAGATGCATTGCTTTGTTTGTAAATAAAACAATAATGAAAAAAAAAACAAGATGGCAGCCAAACTATTTTTGTCCAAGATAATCATTGTTAACATTCTCTTTGAGGGTTGTTATGCATTTATTGTAACTGGAATTAAAATGACACTTGATGTCGTGCAAAAAAAACCAACACAAAACAATAAAGGTTTAAAAAAAACAATCCCATGTTTTGATTCAGACTGTTGGACTATTTGTTTCCATGTGCACACAAATCATGGAGCGCTCAGTTTTATCTTGTTTTCTACAAACAACTGAGGTATTGTATTGGGAGATTGTCCTCAGCACAGCAGCCTTGGGGAACAAAGTGTTATTGTTATATAATGGGAGACTGATGCTTGCCTGTCCAGGTGATTTTGCATGACACTTTAACTTGGGGAGGTCTTAAAAATTTCAGTTGAGAGGAGCCTCTAGTGAACACATTACATTGAAAAACTGAGAAAGAAATTAGAAAATCATTCAACAAAATGCAACATAATGTCATCTACATCTAAATGAAGCAAGATACAAGACTTAATTAGTACATTTCCTTTAAGCAAGGATTGTAGATAGGGATGCCAGGGGTCTAGACCAAGACAGATGCTGTTAAAAGGTAAATAAGATATCCCCCTGACCAATACACTATTTTCTTGTCATGGTAGGACTGTTGAATTGTTCATACCTCCAAAGCAATTGTATACCTTAAACATCTAATGTTGCAGTACTGCAGTGTAAGGGACGTTCCCTGGTTTCATGTGGTTGTTTTGGTCTAGTCCACTAGATGGAGTCAAATACTTCCTTCACAAATAGAACTAAAAACTGTCTTCTTACTCCAGAAATCCTCACTTCTCAGTATGAAGAAAGCACTATCTAGCCAGAGGGCACCTTGGCTTGGCTCTTTGCTGTCACTGAGCCATTGTGAAGACCTGTTTGTATGTGTCCTCGATGGTTTTGTCTTCTGTATCGGCTGTGGACATTGATGGCTTCTTAGAGACTATTCATTCATTCATTGTCTGTGCTGCTTTTCCTGAACTCAGGGTCGCAGGGGTGCTGTAGCCCGTTCCAGCTGCCATTAGTGCCATTGAGCAAGAGGCAGGGGTTAGCCCTCGAGTCGATCACAGGGACACATAGAGACACGCTCATTCACACATCTATTATTCACATGGCACTTTAGGGTCACAAATTTACTGCTACATGTTTTTGGACTGTGGGAGGAAACTCCAACCAGAAAGGCGCCCCAGAGTAGGACCAGGGACCTTCTTGCTGTGAAGTGGAGGTGCTGACCACCACTGAATGAAATCCAAAAGTGAAATTACCCTAAATGAATGATTTACAGTTTAATGTCTTCTGCTAGACTGGGGATTTGTGACCCTTTTTATTCTCTTACTTTAATTGCAGATTAAATTGTGGCATGACTCAACCAGTGATGCTGATGCAGTGGCTTCTTCTCACAAGTTGGAGTAAATAGGACCCAGAGGCTCGTTAGTGCTGCTGTGAATGCTTTTATGCTCCCTGTTAGACTAAAGTGTCCTCACCCCTCAGTGCCTTCAGCTATCAACTAGCAACCTGCCCGTGCAAACATGTAAGAGCTTGTTTTAGTGTGAGAAGACACTGCTTGACCGGATGGACGAAAAATAAATGAATCAGTCATTACATGGCTTCAGATTGATCAAATCTCTTGCTTGCAGTAATGGAATATTTTAATGAATGTGTGTGAAACATCTCGTGCTTATGGAACATGCTGCTGTGTTTTGACTCACACGGCAGACATTACTTTTCCACATCCCACAGGAAACCAGATGGCTAACCTAGAAAAACAGCTATCTGTACCCTGTGCCTGCAGAGAAAAGATTAAGAACCTGAGATCCACCCTTTCCCTCCCTTACATGCTCATAGTTCCTCTGAAGACTGCCTAGTGAGTTATGGACATAGCGACAGCGCTTTGACCAATCATGTGTAACAATTGGATCTATAAGCCACTTCTGTACAAAGTACAGAGAGACTCTTCATCGCATACTTTGTGCGGCATGGTCTCTCGTTGAAACGTGAATAATATGCTGATTCAAATTGACCTCTGCACCGTGTGTTACTGGTTGTGGTCCTGGGAAATCCACTACAATTACTTGGCATCACGAACAGGATTCCACAACTGGCCGTGCGGATAGGACTCCTGGCCTCCATTTTCGCAGGCGGCAAGGAGGACTTTCAGTCCTTCTGTCAACAACCCCGCTGTAGTCCAGTAAACTCAAAATCTCAAAATAAGCTGAAGTTGAGTTGATTCTTTTCAGCATCCCATTCTTTTAGATTTTTCTTGGTGGTTTATGTCAGGACCTTGTCCGATAGAATTATATAAAACAATTGAGAAAGCATATGGCCCTGTATGCTCCGTCTGGAGGTTACAGGTTTCCAAGACCTTCATGGATCGATAAATAACTTCAAATAAGTTCAAGTCGCCTTATGCCATCCATGCATCCAAAGACTTTGATAAGATTTGAAAAATTCTTGTTGATAACTAAAACTAGATTCTTTCAGATGTCTGTAGAAGTTCTCGGTCATCCAGGAATGGTTAATTCTTGTCAAAATCTTCTTCTTGTGCAACTGAACTTGATTAATTTTCCATTGAAGATGTTCCACCTCTCAGCTGAGAGACTTATTCTGTTTGAATGGACCATGGGGAGTTTCCTAGTGAAACTCCAGGGAAAAAAAGGGGAAAAAAAGTCAAGTCCAGTTACCACGAGAAGATTTGACTGGATTCTTTCAGCAATTTTTTCCACCATGCAATGCTTTCAGCGGGTCTCTGCAGAGCCTCTGCTATTTCAGTCCATCGCTTTTCCTTCTCCACTTGGTCGTGATACATTGGAGAGTTGACATTGTACAAGCGGGGCTGTTTTGCCTAGAGCTCCACCATCCGCTCCTTACTGGACGACCCATACTGATCGAGACATCCTTCGCAGTTCCTGTTCATCAATACTGCAAAGAAATATCGTCTCTGCCACCAATACCACTCTGGTGATTGTTTGTCACCAGGTTTCCTTTTTCTGATTTTGTTGAAACTCATCTGTTGGTTTTCGATTGTGTTATGTCACCGTAAAGACTTGCGATAAGATAAGATTAGATAAGATGAGATCAGATAAGATAAGATGAGATGAGATCAGATCAGATCAGATCAGATCAGATCAGATCAGATCAGATCAGATCAGATCAGATCAGATCAGATCAGATCAGATCAGATCAGATAAGATAAGATAAGATAATACTTCATTGGTCACCATAGGGGAAATTCCTTTGTTGCAGCAGTGCAACAATAACTTTCAAAAAATTGTCAAAATATAAATGAGCACTAAACAATTAAAAGCAATATAAACAATTAAAAGATAGAAAGTTATAAAAAAAAAAAAATATATATATATATACATACATATACACATTTAAACAGTAAGTAAACAATAGACAGTAAGGATGAGAGTAGAACCAAAATTGACAACAACAAGGGCAAGGAAAAAATAAACACGATGCGATCGAGTGATATCAATCGGAGTAAAGTGGACAAAAGAGTTTGGGCATGACATGAGTGGGCGAGTGAGTAGTGAGGTGGTGGATAGTGGTGGATAGTAGAGACAAGTCAGGAAGCGTAGCAGGAGGCATAGACAATGCTTCAGTGAACAAAATAGCACAACAGACACCAAGACCATACACACACATACACAAATAAGCAATGCCCTACACACCGACTGGCACACGGACTATCGGCTCTCAATATCCCGTTCTTCCAGCTCCGCTGACACAGAAGGTTAGAAGGTTGCAGAATCCATTACGTTTGGACCAGTATGACAACTGCTCACTGAACACCCAATCAACCCACCGCAGCCACCGCTCCACATATACAGGACGAGGAAGAAGTACCCGCCCAAATCCTGCCACTGCCTGGAAGAGGAGCACAAGGATAAGACATCTACCAGCCGGACGACAACAAACCACCTCTGAAGTTCAAGGACTAAAGTCCCCATGCTGCTCACAGGTGCCACGCCTATTACACCAGACAAGCATCCAAGACCAAACCTGAAGTAGATCCTGACGAACCAGAAGAGGTCCACATCAGAGGCCTGATGGTAGAGGTAGCACTCATCTTCTGCTCATGGACCAATGAGGAAATCGAGGCTGCAACTGCCCACCTCCAAGACCCAGAAACTTGCAGTTGAATTTGCCTCATTCTGCTGAGAGCTCCAACCAACAAGGTCTGAGAGTCGCAGGATCCTAGTAAAAAGGCTGAAACCTAGCTATCTGGAAAGGCTCCAACAGCATATCCCAGAGCCTTATCTGATAATCATTATAGAACCGCCATTAATCACATATTTTCTGACCACAAGTCAGCATGTCAAAGTGTTTGCCTGCAAACAGAAAGAGGGCAAAGACGTCAGTGACTTCATCTCCAGGATGGCTGATATCTTCGATACCAGTGCTAGCATGGCAACATGCCTGCCATACATGGCCAACTGTAAAAAGTCCTTTCGTGTCAAGCCATTCCAAGGGAGGGAAATCTAACAAAGCAGCCCAAAATGTATTATACAATATGGTGTACCCATGGTTACGATGAGAAACTGGAACACCAAATCATCCCCCTTTTTGACACTTGGACCTTTTAGGGGGGGTCTGTCATCACTTTCGAATCTCCCAAATATTATTATTATTATTATTATTATTATTATTATTATTATTATTATTATTATTATTATTATTATTATTATTATTATTATTATTATTATTATTATTATTATTATTATTATTATTATTATTATTATTATTATTATTATCATCATCAATAAACATGTTTTGATTTGCTCAAAATAATCCATTCGTGCTTTACCAAAAAGGAACCCCGATGATTCCCTGGCTGATATACATTTATTCATCCATTCATTCATTTGTTATCTATGCTGATTATCCTGCACTCAGGGTTGCATGGATGCTGAAGCCTATCCCAGCTGTCATTGGGAGAGAGGCGGGTTCCACCCTGGACTGGTCCCCAGTCAATCACATGGCCATGTATGGAGACATACAACCATTTACTCTCTCATTCACATGTTTGAGACCAACAGGAGAAACTGGATAAAACTCAAACAGACACAAGAAGAACATTGAGACTCCAGACATGAAAGGGCTTGTGTAGTAACTAAACCAGGGACCTACTTGCTTTGAGGCATAAGCTCAACTCAGGTGGATATATTCCACAAACATGACTTCAAAATATTGCTGATCATCTTGCAAATTCATTACAAGAGTTACTGATCAACACATTGATGTTCTCGATAGAGATTCAATTTTCTTTTCAGAAAAAACAAAACAAAACAGTCCTTGTGTACACCTCTACTACAGGATTAATAATCTTCCACTTGAGCCTGAACGAGTAACACTTCAATGTTAAGGATGTAAAAGGAGGGCTCTTCATGTATTGTAATATATTCGTCTACCACAAGGCGGCACTGGTTTCAAACATTATCATTCCATGGAAGCCGGGAGACTGGCAGGTGTACTCTATCCCCTTTAGAAGCTACAATGACCAAGGTCCTGCAACCTCCTGTCACTCAAACAGGGACCCTGATGTCTTTTAATACACTGAGCTTCTGGTAATGGAGAAGCAGGTTTTTGTTATCACAAAAGAACATGTTTTGTATTGTCTTAAGTTGCAGGATTTGTTTTTATTGTCAGTTGACGTGGTGAAGTGGACAGAATGCAGTTAAGTTTGCTGCTCCCTTTCAGTGGGAAGTTCTGCCAGTCTAATTGGACACTTTTAAAGGCAGGCTGAATGACTTGGGGCCACAGATGTCAGGCTGCAGATATTTTCAACTTGTTTTAAAGTCCCTAACCTTGCATTTGATGAGCACTTGCCACTCTTTACCATCTCTTGATCCTTTACATGTGAGGTGTTATTTTTCTATGGTTCAGGCGCGTGGGTTGTGCTGCTGCCGCCTTCCTGTCTCAACCAGGACACTCGTTTAAAAGACATTCTTAATCTCAAAAAGTTCCATAGTGGTTAATTCCATCCATCGTCTGCCGCTTATCCTGCATTCAAGGTCGCGGGGGATGCTGGAGCCTATCCCAGCTGTCATCGGGTGAGAGGCGGGGCACAGACTGTACTGGTAACCAGTCAATCGCAGAGCCACAACTGTAGACAAAAAAACATTCACTCACCCGGGGCAATTTTCCCAATTAACTTGCTGCATGTTTTTGGACTTTGGGAGGAAACCAGATAACACCCACACAGACACGAGGAGAACATTCAAACTCCACACAGAAAGGTCCCATTGTCAGAATCGAACCAGGGTCCTTCGTGCTGTAAGGCCAAAGCACCAGCGAGTGCACCAGTGGTTGATTCCAAATGATTCCAATATGATTCCAATAAAAATATGGATAGAACTCTTCTGAACAGTGACTCAGAAATGTCATTACTTTCAGTCACAAAATCATTCATATCATTCATGTGCATTGATCGAGAAAAATAAACTAGATTTCCACCTGACTCAAATCGGGACTGCCTGTTCTCAGTTTTGCTGGATTTCCCAAACTGATTTATTTTTCACTTGACAGACAGACCTCTGGTACTACTCTCCTCTTTCTATTCAAGTGATACACTGGACTGTGTCAAATCTGACACAGGAAGCCATTTTCATTGCCACTGTCCCCTTCTTTTTTTCTGACAGCAATACCCTTTTTTAAAAGTTGAGATCTGAAAGCAGCGATTTATACAGGTTATTTGGGATATTTTAAAGGATTAGATTGGATTGGATACAAAATATTCCCTCAAAAGAGCAGAATGTCTTCTCATTCTGTGAATCCTGTAGAGGTCATACAAGCGTTGAGGTTGAGTAAAAATCAGCAGAGAATGATCATAACAATTTGCAAAAACATCTTAAAATAAATAAAAACAACATTTCTTCTCACTCCGGTTTCCTTTTCCTCTCAATGAACCCGTGTTACATTGATATAAAGTCATAGAAGTATGCCTGCGTTGAACCGACGTGTAGTTTACATTTTGCGCATTTCCCATCCTAATGCAGTGCAAAGCCTGTGCACCACTGACCATTATAATTGCAAAATATTACACCTGCTTCAAGTTATTGTGCCCCAGTGAATTCTTGCTGCTCTTAAAGATGCATCACACCCACTGATAAAGCTCTTTGTATGAAATGGATGCTTTGAATTAAGCAAATAAAACCTTGTCTGAAGGTCTTTCAGGCAAAGGACCACCATAATGATGGAGAAATAGAGCAGGGACCCCCTACTACACATATGTTATGTAAAATTGTGTTTTATATTAAACTGGGCTGAGTGCCATGTACTAATGCACTTTGTCAACTGAAACCAATGGCAACATCAACAACGTCTACCAATTGTGTGATAATCACCTGTACAAGCAACTTGATGCTTTTGAATTAAACATGCATAGAGAAAATGAACATGATGGTCTATGGATGACCCTGCCAGTTATAAATACCCCTGTAATCATGCATTAAACATTTAGGATCAAAATAACTCACAAATTCACATTTATTCATTTACTTATTTAGTTAATTTTATTTCATTTCATTCAATTCTATCTTATTTTAAGCCTATTCAGGTGCTGCAGTTAACCAGTGCCCAACTTTAGACAGCTGACAGTGTGCTGAAAGATAACATCTCCTGCCTGAATTTATCCATTCACAAAATTTTGGAATCATGTTAATGTGTATTAAATTGTATTTTAAAAAGGGCAGCCTAACAACAAGAAGGTCCCTGGCTCCAATTGAGAAAAGGATGAACCAATGGATCAATAAATAACCCATGCACATGCAGATATGAAATTGTGTTTAGTCCCAAACACAGTGAAAAAACCCAGGGGGCGGGTTAGATTTTTTTATGAGGCCCCTCTACGCATAGTTCCTCTCAAAAATTCCTAAAACAGTCACATCAGAAAACATGATGAATCTCTTAATATTAACCTATGAGCAACAATAACAAACTTCTTTTTTAGTTCTGAAAGGCAAAATAAAGTGGAGTTTATGTAAAACAGAGATGCCTGTTCACATAACAAGTTTATGTTCCCAACTTGCTACCCGCTTGCTCCTGGCCCCATCTGGCCTCCTCTCTTTTAGAAATTCTTAATGACCAACCCATTTACATGACTCCCTTCCGGGTTGCAAATGTTCCCCTTTATTAGGCCCTCTCCTCCCCGTGAACCTATTGTCCTCCTCCTTTCTTTGCATGGCTATCTTCTTGTTTCTGATCAGGTCTTCGTCAAGTCCAGTTAGCAACTGCAGCCAACTGTCAGTCAGGGATTGAAGGATGGCCAAACAACAAAAACAAAGGGCATCAGCAGCTCATACAGCCTGGCTGAGTATGTCTGTGCATGCCTTGGACCAAATGGTGGGGTGTGTTTAACCAGTGTCACCATTTGTTCACCCGGCACCTTTTTCTGATGTGACATGCTTGAACACATTAATTAGGTGGGGTGTTAAACTTGATTCAAAACAAAAGACACACATTGAGCGATGGAAGCAAAACAAAACAAAATGATAATTTCAACGAGACGAGGTTTTCATATTGCGTCATTCTAATTCTTTGTTGCCTTTTGCATTTGCATAAGAACACTTTAAAAGGGCATTGATAAGAAATGCCTTAACATTTTAATGAATTGCATTTATCTGGCTGTTTCTTGCAGAAAGCCTAATGAGAAGGTAGACGCCGCTCTCATTGCACTCAAAGTCAATTTGGGTAGGCTAAACAGTGGGGGCAATAGGAAACAGCTTGCCCAGCTTGTTCCAGCATTCTTAAATAACACCTCCAGAACCTGCTAATTAACACGTTATATCTTGTTTGTATAATCTGGGCAAAGAAAAAAAAAACAACACTGGAAAAATGACAAGTTGAGCGTTTTTTGGGATGTGAATGTTTTTTTTGGCGCCCAGCGGTTAAATGTAATGACCCTGTGGAAAGGAACCACAGGTTAGGATCACACCATGATGGAAGTGAACCCAAAGGGATGAAATGGATGCACAAATCCCTTGATCTATGTAGAATCGGCCGTGTGAATCCTTGGAGTCTGTTTAAAAACTTTTCAAAATGTGACTTCTGCAAGTATGTTTTAGCCAAAACTGTCTAACTAAATATCAGGTTCCTGTCAAGACCCTCAGGCTTCCATCCATCTCTTAAGTAACGCCGAAAGTTGAACTTCAGACTATTTCCTCCTTTATCGCCACTGTTGTACTGATTAAATTGGGATATTTTTCATTATTGTGTCCGTGCATGTGTGTGTGTGTTGTCATTGTTGTTTTTGTTGTTTTTACCAAACCCTCTATTCCTTAAAATCAGCCACCTCAAGCTTCTTAACATCATGGCACAAAGTAAAGAAATGTATAATCTCTTTGGTACAAGGCATGTGGTGCAGCTTTCCCGTGGACATGAAACATGGTGTTGTGGGAGAACAGAATAACTATGTGTTCCTCTTTTGGCGTTCACATGCACACACACGCCCTTTCATTCAGGAGTCACTACAAACAGCAGGGCCTTGGGGCAACTTTCATACACACAGGAAAAATGGTTTGGAAAGGCTTTCAGGACACATACCTGTCTGTTGTGGAACGTCAAACTTGGAACCGCGATATTTCACAAGATGCACTTCTCCCAACAGGCATCTGCACATAGACTGAGGTTTTTAGGGCATTTCCCATGAATGTGATATATGTACGACTGCACACCACCTTCACTGTGGTTTGTAAGGGTTATCCCTCAAAGTGGATGAGGAATTTGTCAAAATGGTGTAAATTGTACCCAAAGTCATATGAGCCAAGAGAAAAACTTCTGCTCGATGGCACTGACCTACACTGGCCGTTTGGGGGAGAATGTGTTTACTTTGCCAACTATCAGCTGACAAATTTGTGAGGTTCAAGCAGTTACCCATTTATCGCGTATGTTTTTAGCAAAAGGAAAAATGAAAGGGAAAAACACCAAATCCTTCAAAGAGCAGAAATGACATGACAAAAAGGTTTAGATTCTGGAGAGTTAAAAATAGAAAAACTGCACAGAAAGACACACTTTCTCTTTCCGGGTCAAATTATGCTCCTCAACAAGGGGGCGAGGGCTTGTACTGTATCAATTCTAGCCACATTCTAACGTGCAAAACACACCTGGTCACAGGGAAGTTATATAAAGAAGACGTGCGAACAGGAACAGTGACAGGCATTGAAGCACATTTACAAAATGGCAGACTCTGCAGAATCGCAGGTATTGGTCAAGAAGGCGTGTATAAACCTTCTAAGAGTTTGGTTTGACTTCTGCGCCATTTGTCCTTTGTTTGCATGCAATGCTGCGTCTCTGGAACTGCTCTTGAATGTTTGCATGTTCATATAGCATACACACACATACACACACATACACACAAACAAACACACACACATGCATCCACACACTGGTACGAGGTCCAAAGCGGCAAATATTGACATTATCCTGTGCGTGCCACCTGGTCTGCCAGGTGAAGAGTAATAAAGCGACAACACTTGCTCGTTTATCTCAAAGTCATGCAAACAGAAGACGCCGCGTAGTGTCCATTCAATTATAAAAAAAAAACCAACAACTTTATTTAGGGTACAAGAAATATTTTTCATTTGTTGATTCTCGCTTCATTTGAATGCCTTCACTGACTCTGCTGGAGGTTCATGTATGAACTGACAAGCGAGTGTGTTTTCTCTTCAGCGGCAGAATACTTAAGGCTTTTTCGTCTCACTACAAACTTCGTTTGATATTTTGCTTGTAATTTGTCAGTAAACAGAAGGAGTTGTCAGCTTTGCCAAGGGGTGTAATTAGCATTCATGCAATGAATGTTAATGAGGGTGAAGGTGACGATTTGGAATATTATTGGCTTGTTGGGTCGTACGTATGACAACAAATATGTGTCTGTGTTTGGAAAGATTAGTCGATGCAGCGGCTTCTTTGCAATCAATATCAGTTGGAGACAAGCAAAAAGAAAAACGTTTTCAACAGCCTAGCTCAATGGATGCAAATATTGGTTAGTGAAGCTGAAAAATCTGCAACCTCAAGAAACATCTCAATATTTTCTATTTAGTTTAACACTAAATTAAATCAAGGCATTCACACCTGTCAAAACAGGGCCTTCAGTAACTAATGACCAAAACCTGAAAATGTATCTACTAAAACAAAGTTGTGTTCCCATAATAATTAATGCGAACTTGCTGAAGTCTTTAAAGGTGTAACCCCCCACAACATGAGCATGAACGTCAGTCTATGCATTTTTGTTACAAATTATTATTATTTATAATAATATAATATAATATAATATAATATAATATAATATAATATAATATAATATAATATAATATAATATCATATCATATCATATCATATCATATCATATCATATCATATCATATCATATCATATCATATCATATCATATCATATCATATCATATCATTATTTATGTATGTATCCAGATATGTGTATGGATATTTAAATGTATGTGTGGCATTGGGCAGCAAAGTGGTTAGCGCTCCACAACAAGAAGGTCCTTGCTTCAATTACGACTGAAGTTATAATTGTATGTCTCTATATGACGTGTTGTTGAGAGAGTGACTGTTGTGTGTCTCTATATGTGGCCCTGTGATTGGTCGGAGACCCTGCCTCTCACCCACTTGCAGTTGGGATAGGCCCAAGTGCCCCCCAACTCTGAGTTCAGTATGGATGAATGAATCACTGAATATACAGTATGTCCCAGCAAACGTATGGTGTCTTCTGTGCAAGCTGAGGACATTTCTGTCAAGTCTTATACAAGCTCCTGTGTTAATATGCTGTTGTTTGAGAATCTGTCTGTTTGTCCTTTTATTTGCCATCCAGGTTTCATTTTATTGATTGTTTTTCCAGTTGATATAATTGATGCCACTTTGACCAGAGATATTAGCCAACCTGGGTTCTTGGCCATCGCACTGATGACCTGATGTGCAACAGTTAACAAAAATGCTTGTTGAAAGGGGGTGATTGAGTAAAAATTATAAAAATTCAACTTATCATCCTAGAGACAGCTGATGATGCCGATATTATTTGTAGAGTGACATCATCTTCATCTGACATGTGCTTATTTTTCAAACATCGGGGAGGAGATCGTGGGGACATCATTCACATCCTTATTTACTTTTCTCAGATTTGAGCTGCCCACCGTATGTCGTGCATGGAGATCCACAGAGGGCCTCGAAATGATGTAAAGGCGACACAGCAAGTTTCAGGGCTGTGAAAACAATGATTATTGTGTTCACTCCGAGGAGTGGAGGAGCAGGAAGCCGAAAGAGTGTGTGCACTACAACTCTTTCAAAAAGCTGTAATAAATTAATTCAACATACACTAGACAGAGGATAAAAGAATAATGCAACTTATATATGTATAAAAACAGCTTGAACAAAGCAAACCTTCCATTCAAGCAGAACTCATTCCTTTTGGTGCAGGACCCCTCTGCGTTTTTGTGCAAAAATCTGCCTTCGATTTCTGTGTCTGCAAAACAGCTCACTTTAGACCTGATGATATTTCAAGTTTGAAAGTCTGGGCCTTCTGGTTTCCGGAGAGACATACATTCCCTTCAACTCCATCGTTTGTGGAGAGCCTTGACATGTGGAGCTGTGGAACTCCAAGAGAGGGACCTCTTCATATTTTCACAGTAAACAGCCCCGGCAAAACTCTCGCTCCATTTCCCTCCATCTACGAACAGTGGTCTCCTTTCAGGGACATCACTTAAGGGCCCTATTAATAATTTGACAAGTTTTCTCAAAGATTAATTATGCCCCGCTTGGAGGCTACAATTATGCAGGGTGGAGAGACTCCATTTCCAGGCCCAATTTTCCACTTATCAAGATGTCAATGAGGACGAGACGTTGCCTAACAATCTTTTTAATGCATGGATACGCAGGGTTAAAAGGAATAAGGAATGAGAGACTGAAGTTGAAAGGACCAAATCTTTTAAAGCCTGGATGACATAAATCTAAAGTAAATGTAAAAAAAGGAAAAAAAAAAGTCAACAATTCCATTACTTTCATGTAAATTTCAGTGAATATTTCCTAATTATTTGCTTTCAACTCTGCCTGATGGCGCCATATTGCTTTGAGAAGTTCTGTAGTTTACTGCTGAAAGATGTACATGTATGATTCCCATGTGATACATGTACATGTATCACATGGCAGTCATACATGTACATGCATCACACCTCTTCTACCATGTTTGACAGTTGATACGTGTTGTTTCACATTCATTTGATCATTTCCTTTTCCTTTTTACTTTTTGTCTTTTTGAAATCTGTTCATTTTGATTTATTTTTTTTTTAACTTTGGAACCGGACAAAATTTTATCTAGAGGTTCTCTTGTAAAATCTAACCTGGCTTCTTCATGACTGAACTGTCACCATGAGTTTGCATCTTTCTCATCTGTTTCGTTCCGTGCAGTTCGTTACTGTGACTGATGCTGCGCTGTCACCGCACATTTTGAAATGGACTTTAGACAGTGCACTGTGTCTGGGCATTTAGGAGGTTATACTAGTTTGGTCACACAGCTAATTGCTTGTGAATCACGAGTGGATTGCAAAAACGGTTGATCGTAGACTACTATTAGAGTAAGGGCAATGTAGATGCTTCTATACTAATTTCTGTACTAGTTAGTTGGTCTCCAAGCTCAACAACTTTTACTGGCAATGCACTTGATCGCACATGTGATCTCTTTAGACAGGGACCCTAATGGAGAATTAAAGGTGGGGATGTGGTTTTCTCAATCAGGAGCAAGCTACTTTTACTGATGCTCTTCCAGGATAGATTGTAATTTTAATTTTATGACTGCCACTCTAAGGAAAGCAATAGCACAAAAAATATGGATTTGTTTTTTTGAATATGACAACAAGAGAGGTGGCCATTCTAAGCACTGAAGTCAAGGCCTCAAAGTCTTTGGAGCAATGAGTTCGACCCAGCACTCGCTTTATATGATGAAGTGCTGAACTTATGACTGTGGCATGAGGTGGCAAGTACTGGCCAGACACCATACATCACTACTGAAGAGTGGAGGGCTCCTGTCCTCAGCAGCAGATGGTTGGTACCGAGCCAGCCGGCTTGTACTCGAGTGTATCTGTGAATGTGTGTGTGAGTGAGAGTGAGAATACAATGCCTTGAGTGTCCCTGTGCTGTGGTTTGCCAGAGATAAGAGCCACCTGCCTGTCCCATCCCCCTCCTCTGAGTGGCCATAGTTAGTCCCATATATATGAAGCATATTTGTAAGCCGTGCCAAATTCCTTTTATATCCAGTGCTTGAAAGTATTAAGCATAACTGCAAAATATAATTAAAAATGGGACATATTCTAGTTTCTGCAAGACAGAAGGATGAGCCAGGCAACCCATTACCACCTTAGAATCATTCATGACCTACACATATAAAATAGATATTGTTCATTTTTAATGCAGGATGAAATAATGAATAGATCATGCATTAAAAAAAATTAGATATATGTGAACTCAGTGGGGAGAAGGGGGAACAGAGAGGTGAATTGGAGCACAACGTCTAGATTGTTCCTCTTTTCTGTCTGTCCATGACAACAATGAGCCATTCATTTGCCCGGCAAAGGGCTATAATTAATTCCAACTTACATTCTGACCTACAATCTCCCCCTGTTCATCCTCTGTTTTCCTCTGGAAGCATCGGATATTTCACTCAGGCAGCTGACTTCACCCTCTGGCTTTATTCCTTTACCTCCCTCATTTGGGTTTTAAAAAAAAACAACGAAAAAAAAGCACTACAAAAAACAATGAAACCACTTCTTGAAACATTGGAATGGGCTACGCGGGAATATAAGAAATTATTGCGCTTGGAAGAAAGTTTTCAAGACAAGAGAAGCCTGTTTATCCAGTAACTGCATTGATTCATACTGGTAACCCTCAAGCTCTAGAACAAGCTATGGACACAAAATTGATTGCATTGTTAAGTATTTGCCCTCATTGATTTATAGAGTAATGATGATATGATCTCAATACGGAAAACCATAATAAATAAATTTAAAAAAATAATAAAGTCACAGGAGTTTAACTTTAAGGCTCATAATAACACCCATTCAGCTTACTGACAGGAAGTAAATGAGACTTTCCCTCCATCAGAGGGATTACGCTCTTATTCCAAAACTTGAAAAAAAGACATGTAGCAGATGTATTAAGACAATTGTGTGGAGCTGTAGAGCCAATATTTTATTGATGAAGAAATCAACATCTACAGGCATTACATTTGGGTGAAACTTGGTTACAAGTAAATGAAACGTACGTGCGGGTGGGAATGTATGAGCTTTTTTAGAGTGAGTGCAGGCTTAAAGAAAATAATTGCTCCATTTGAACAGGAATTATATTATTCGTTTTTTCCTCATGAAAATCAAACAGTGTGAGTGGGTGTATATTTTAGAGTTGACACTCCTGTTTAACTCAGTCATAAAGTATTGTGTCATCTGATAATAAAACGATGACACTGGTTTAGCATATTAAAGATATAATGGAAAAGGTAAAGACCCCTTTAACCTTTAAATTACATTTTCCGTATTTTGGTTTTTCTGAGCCCCTTTATCTTCCTCTTTTTCTCCCTGTTCTCCACTTTTAGACGCACACGCGCTCACAATTTGAAATTTGCCGGAGTCCCTGCGCCAGCTCTCCCTCTGCCAAACAGAGCTTGGCTCCGAACGGAGAGGAGAGCGCAGAATCAAAAGAGAGGAGGGAGAAAGGGGGAAGGCTGATAGGGAAGGACAGGGCGCAGTTGGAATGGGGCAACAAAGTGACATACAAACAGAAAACAGGCTGAAAGGAGGGGGGCAAAGAGGCAAGAGAGGGATATATGGAGAGAAGGCATGAAATGTGTGGGAGGAGAAGGGGCGAGGGGGAAGGGTGAGGAGGGGGTGTCTGTGGTGGCGTTGGGGGTGGAAGGGGCGGGGGGGGCACAAAATGAAGAACAGGGGCTGCTTTGTTGATAGCAACAGTAAACTTTACAGCAATCATCTGCTGCTCTCTCTCCCCGGTCTCAAAGAGCAACAGTCTGTGTGTGTGTGTGTGTGTGTGTGTGTGTGTGTGTGTGTGTGTGTGTGTGTGTGTGTGTGTGTGTGTGTGTGTGTGTGTGTGTGTGTGTGTGTGTGTGTGTGTGTGTGTGTGTGTGTGTGTGTGTGTGTGTGTGTGTGTGTGTGTGTGTGCATGTGTACGCGTGTGCGCATGTGTGTGTGTGTCTAAACAAGAAGGAGCTTTCTGCCTCCTTCCAAAAAACATGGAAAACACACTCGCAGGATATTGGGTTAGTTGCATGGAGGTTATCTTGGCACAGGCTGACTAGATAAGCAACTTCCTCTTTTGCAGATGGATGTCGATGCAAAGAGAAATAAGGCTTTTCACAACTTTTCACAATTTATGCATCTCATAAATGGAAAATGAAATTATGTAACAGAGACAAAGGGGCCTGAAGCGAGCCTGCACTCTTTGAGAGTCACCCCATTATTATTTTAGGTGGCTGCTACAGTGCCAAACTAAAACACATCAACCCACTCACACACCCACAGTAGCTGAGGACTGCTGACCCACACTTGACAGACATGCAAGTTGTCTGAACACCCAAACTACTCTTGTATGTGTTGGAGGGTTTATGCATCTTATAAATGGAAAATGAAATTATGTAACAGAGACAAAGGGGCCTGAAGCGAGCCTGCACTCTTTGAGAGTCTCTCCATTATTATTTTAGGTGGATGTTAAACAATAATGGGTTTTCTCTAAAAATGTATCGCAGACTATTTAACAATAACAGATGGCCCCTTGAAATCATTTTGTTGCACAGACTGAATATTGTTTACATGCTCAAAATTGTTCTATGAGAAACATTACAAAATTATGGATTTCCCCTCAAAAGTTATCTAAATGCATTGAAAGTGTAAGATAGAAACTGAATAGACTGATGTATACACACACACACACACACACACACACACACACACACACACATACACATACAGTGTGTGCTGGTGGCTAGATAGTTGTCGGCTCACCTCTGGAGCACTGCAGCCATTGACCAAAGCACTGAACCCCTATCCTGATCCTTGGCTCCTATAAGAGGAGGTCTGGACATGCTCTGTTTGTGCTTGTGTGTGTATTTCTTGCCTGCAAGCAACAATGACAACAGACTGTTGAACCATGATTTCCCTGCAAGGGATCAATAAAGTATATAACTCAACTTAAAAAAATAGCTAAATAATGGATAGATACTTTAAATATGTTTGAACACCACTTTTTGGAATTTCACTCCCGGGAAATTGTAGATCAAAAGGGCCTGGTGACTGCATCAATTTATTTATTTTGCTTCGTTCTACTTTGTCATTTTGTTAGAGGAGTACTGCTTAAAATTACACTTTAGTGAAAGTTAAAATCTCTGGCATCTTTATTTGGGGGGATTGGGACCTCACTGGTACAAAGAGGCCTTTTTTATCTTATTTGCATTTACTGTTTGATCAAATTAACATGGACAAGAAATTTAGAGTGTAAAGTTACTTTTAGTAGGCATATAAAACTGCCTCATGTGCAGTCCCTTAGCCTACTGTACTTCAAGGTGTGAACTACCAAAAGCCCAAATGACAGTGTAAAATAAGCAAAACTAAATTGGGCATGATGATTATTGGCTATTACCAAAAAGGGAAATTTATGTAATTAGACTGGCCTGTCAGGATTAATTTCAAGCAGATTTTCCAGTTAATGTGTTGCATGAATTACTCCATTGTCACCTGTGGTTGGTGAGAATTCGCAAAAACACACCAAAGTCAGGTACTGTATATTTGCAACGTGTATTTTGCAATCTTGAGATGTCAAGGATTAAAAAGTAAAGAAAAAATAATGTTTTTAAATATGTTTCGCAGCCCTACCTCCCTCTTTCCAATATTGCGAGCATACTCTCTCCAAAGGAGCCATTCATTCTACTTTTTCAGTCTGTCACAGCCAAGGCCTTGCTACAACCATATCCATAGCCTAGATAGTTTGGTGTGTGTTTGTGTGTATGTGTGTTTGTGTGTGTGTGTGTGTGTGTGTGTGTGTGTGTGTGTGTGTGTGTGTGTGT